>VWZV01004317.1:1076749-1116366 GCA_013397155.1 Irena cyanogastra | reverse complement strand
GGGGGGTGTGTTTGTGTATGCATGTTAAGGGCAACATACAATGGGTGAATTTGGAAGTCTGTACCTTCCAAGTGCCTTAGCCAATGCGGAAAGGAAGAGGGTGATGTGGCCAGGAAAACTGGGCAGAAAAGGAGGCTGCATCCTCCAGCAATTTGAAAGACTCCATGGAGAAATTCCCTATGGCCTCTCCCTTTGTTCATGAATAAAGTTACAGGACACTTCTGTCTTGTTTCTGGACATAAACCTCTGGCAATGTGAATTTTTCCACACAAAAAATCATGGTGTGATGGTGCAGACCATGATGAGGCAGGCAGTCCCCCTGCAGCAGTTCATGGTTGAGCTGAGATCCACCTGCAGCCCTTGCAGGACTTCACACTAGAACAGGTGAATGCCAAAAAGAGTCTGTGACCCTGTAGGAAGCCCATGCTGGAGCAGATTCCTGGCAGGACTTGTGACCTTTTGATGGACCCGTGTTGGTACAGCTTGCTCCTGAAGGACTGCACATTGTGGAAGGGACCCACACTGGAGAGTTTGTGAAGAACTGCATTCTATGAGAAAGACTCATGTTGCAAAAGTTCTTGTAGGAACTGCTGTCTCCTATGGGGTGGATCCCACACCAGAGCAGGTGAAGGGTGGAAGGGTCCTCCACCCAAGGAAGAAGGAGTGGCAGAAACAATCTGTGATGTACTGACTGCAACCCCATTCCCCATGTTTCACTGCTCCTAGGGAGAACAAGGCAGAAAAATCAGAATTGGAATTAAGTAGGCTTAATTCCCCCTAGGAAGAAAGGGTGGAGGACAAAGTATTTTATTTCTCATTACCTGACTCTGATTTCATTTGTAAAAAAGTGAATTTTCTCAAGTTGATTCTGTTTTGCCTATGACAGTAACTGGTGAGTGAGCTGTGTCCTTACCTTGACCCATCAGCCTTTCATTTTATTTATTCTCCCTTGCTCGGCTGAAGAGGGGAGTAACAGAGCAGCTTAGGTTGGCAATTGGCATCCAGCCAGGGTCAACTCACCACAGTATAAAACTACACTTATAAATGAATGTGTCAAAAACTCTAGTATATTGAGATCATTTTTGGTCAGTAAAACACTACAGAATTCTCCCCACACTGAATAAATCCCTAGCTACTACGATAAAGTTAGCAGGCAATGTTTTAGCATGCCACACAGTGTCTCCTGTTCTTCTTATATTCTAGCTGGTCCTACAACCTTCAGGACAGGCGAGAACAGAATCTACCAGGAGTGGAAAGGCAGTGGAAAACCGTGTCCCACAAAACTTCACTATCTACTTTTGTCAAGGTGGAATGCATGAATAAAGCTGTTTTATTTCAAGTGTAGTGAACTCAGTCCCGTTGTAGGAGGAAACAGCTGTAGGCCATTCTAGAAATTTTAAGCATCTTACTAACAAGTAGCACTGAGCAAAAGAGTTGGACTCATGACATGTTCCAAAATTCCTTGAAAATCCTCTCTGGTAGAATCACAGTTTGGAGTAGTTTGGTGAATTCTAGCCAAAATATGCCAAATCAGGCTTGAACAGCATTTTTCCTAGACATTTTTTCTAAAAATTTACTGTTTTAAAATTACTATGGAATGCCTACTACAATAAGGGCATTTCAATCCTGGTCCTTCAAACTCATATACAGGATGGACACAAGACCACTGGCTAATTTAAAAATTGAACATCTGAAGATTAAGTATTTTTGTTGAAGACACTTGGCAACTTTTGCAGATAGAAAATGAAATTTATTAAACTGCCATTATATGAATATAAAAAGAAATGTAATACAAAATATAAGTATGTAAGTATGTAATGCAATAAAATGAGTTATGCTTGCATACACGTGTCCATACATGTTTGTATCCTAGATTTATAGTACAAGGGGAATTCCAGTCAGCACCCATACTATTCCTGAGTAATATGTGGAATCCTTAAGCAGGTTACTACCATAATACAGAGTTGTAGTTTTTGCAGTTGCAACATTTTTTTGTTAAGTGCACAATAAAAGTAAAATTATTATTTTTTTGTTCTTGTGACAAACCTGCTACAGGCTATAAAAAAACTCTCCAACTTTCAATTTCTTCTGTTAATTGTGAAAAAAAAAAAAAAAAAACTTTGCCGTTTTCTATAGTTTACTAGGATATACAAAAAATTGTCTGGGGAACAACTTTTCTTTCCAACAAGTGAATGTTGGAAATTGTTCCACAGCCCATTCAGTCAACATTTCAAATGTGATCAAACCAATGAACTCCTGCATAGCCCACGCAGTCCCTAGTCCATTACAGATTTTACCTTCTGCAGCACAGATACTGAAGCTTGTGAGCACCCATGATGTTAGCAATTGCCAACAGCACAGCTAGTGAGATATTCATGTAAATAGAAGTTTGTGTGAGTAGTGAAAAAAGAATTAATAAGCCAACATCAGATTTTTTTTTTAGAAATATTTAATGGAAACTTCTAGAGCAGTAAAGAAAGCAAGCTGCATACACCCTGAAGCAAGCAAATACTTGTTTTCCCACTGGCTTTTATCAAAGCAGTGAGAATTAATAAATATTCAAAGGATAGAGTCTGTTCAACAGCTCCTGATATGCAAAAACAAATGATCAGCATGAAAGAAAATTACTAGTTCATCCTATTCATACATTTTCATTGACAGAAGAATGATCATCTGCCTTGTCTAGAAGTTACATGCAGTGTTTCCATAATGTTGAGATACTTGTTTGCAACATTTAAATTATATCACTATAGGAAAAACACAACTGCTATGCTGTTTGCAGTGTTATAAAGTCTTGACAACATCTCTTTCTGCTTGAAACATATGCTAGCAGGAGAATATATTTTTGAAAAGATGAATCCTGTTATGTTATTCAGTGAGATAAGAACATCTCACAGAATTAAGGTTTTTGGCACAACATCACATATTCCTTCTCAAGGGAGATAAAACAATAACTAAGGCTCAAAAACTAACAGACTACAAAAAAAATCTTGACCTGTAAATCCCAAAGCAATCAATAAATTGCTGATTTAATATTATATATAGTAATATATGAGGTACAATATTACACGTGGTATATTACTATACATTTGGAATGCTTTTCGGTCTTTATTTTTTGTGTTCTTGCAACTCCTGTATCTTTACATTCTTTAGATACAAGATTTAATATTTCCTCAACCTCTTCAGGGGAAGGAAAGCAATGAATTGTTTAATCTTTAGCACATGTGAATCAGCACTGACCTCCAATTAAATTTATGGTTGAGGGTCTGTTCCAGAAACCTCCTCAACTAAATTCCCACTCTTCATTTGAGAAAATGGTATTTATTCTAGGGTATATCATAGCTATATAGGAACAAATATCAAGTTCATGTCTTGGTCTGGTACTGGCAGCATGGAAAATAACAACTGGAGCAACCTCAAAAACTTACCAAAGAGGACAAATTGCTATGTACCACACCATTCTTTTTTCCTCATTCTTTTCAAGCTAAGAGCTTCCTCAATATAGATGCCACTCCACAACAAAAGGAAGGTAAAATAATTTTACCCACCCAAACCCACCAGTTTTCATGAGACTTTGGTTTCACGGTAGAGCTGGAAATCTCACACATTTCCCCAGGTCATGTAATGCCTTAGGTGACACAGTACACCCTGATTTTTAACATAGATAATACAGCAACACAAATACTCAGAAATTATGTGTTCCAACACATTTCTTCTAGTCACAAGGGATCCCACACAGATATGTTAGTGCAGCTTGGAAACTCTGGAGCCGTTAAGCTACTGCGAGTTTTCAGAGGTGGTCTTAGGGTGGCAGAAAGAAATGACTGCATTATTCTCCTACCAAGTTGTTCTATGAATTCCTTCCCCACAGCTAAGTAAAGGGAATCGGGGTACTAAAGTTCACAACCACTGTCTTCACCTAGATAATGACAATTTAATTTCTCCCAGAAGAACAGCAGGGTCTGCTTTCTTATCAGACAGAGCATTTAAAATAACAGCAACAAATGTCCCAGGAACTGGTACAGTGATGTGTACAAAGATGCGACCTCAACCCACCACATACACCTCTGAACTCAAACTACCTGCAAGATGTATTTTTGATGAACTAAAGCTCCTTATATTTATAATCACATTACAAAATTCACAGTGTTAACCTCTCACTGTCCTGTTCCCTGATCCTCATATGCAATTCTCAAAATAGTCTGTAAAAGACTTTTTAAAAGGAATGAACACATTTTCTCAGACTTCTACTCTGCAGATTTACAAAGACTATAAAGAGATTCTGGCTATTGCAAAAAAGAACACCCTACTGTCTAACACTGAAGAGCTCATTCTAATTTATGCCTGCTGTAGTCTTAGTACACTGAACTCCCTAAGATCAATGGTGTATTTAAAACTCAAGCTTTTAATCAGGTCATTAGAAGGGGAAATTAGCTGTGAACTGTGGGAAGATGAAATATAAGGAACAAATCATGTCTGTGCTCTGAAGGTTATCTGTTTTAGACCCCTGGCAGAAACCTCTCACCAGTAGAGGAAACACCCAGCTCAGGCTTCCCGGGTCTGAAAATTATAAAATGGGAATCAGCATGAGGACTACTCCATTAGGAGAGAGAATCTTCACAGAGGCCCTTGCCA
This sequence comes from Irena cyanogastra, assembly GCA_013397155.1. Classification (NCBI taxonomy): domain Eukaryota; kingdom Metazoa; phylum Chordata; class Aves; order Passeriformes; family Irenidae; genus Irena; species Irena cyanogastra. The sequence goes on along the minus strand of VWZV01004317.1, from coordinate 1,111,731 downwards.
GACCCCAAGTCCTGCTCTGAGAGGACTGGGGACTTTCCCCGTCTTACTGCTGTCACTGAGGCCATCATGGGCACGTTGCTGCCACCACAGCTTGGGGTACCAGGCTCCTGTTCACCGCTAGCAAAGTGATTTTTAGGAGCCTTCTTCAGCTCGGTAGACCAGAACGGAAATCTGCAACTACCTATTAGCAAATCACTAAATGAAAAAATATGAGAATGCAGTCCTTCTCTCTTGCTGCATAGTGGTTCCTAAATGCAAGTGGTGGCTTTCGTCTGAATGGGTCTCTGTAGGGTCCTTTGGAAATCAATGGAAAGAAATGGCCATCTCTAAAGACACCTGATTTAAACTATTTGAGATTTTCTTTAGTATTAAGTGATCTGTGCTTTCTAGATGTGTTTGTTTTATTTCAGGTATGAAAGGAACCTAAGAATCTAAGAAATTAAGACTATATCAACTAACAAGTAACTCTTTCCTGTGTTCTTGAGCTTTAAAAAGAGAAAATAGAGCATCTAACATCTACTCTTTTTTATTCTTATGTGCTCAACAACCACTTGTTTAGCCAAATTTGCTTCCAATAAATATCTTCAAATATGTTTAATTTCTATTGTTCTCTAGTTAAAAATCCAAGAGAAGACACAGAAAACTGAGTTGAGTTGCAGGAGAATGATCCCAGAGCAACCTCTTTCCAGCTGACACCTCTGAGAGGGGATTTTTCTGGATTTGGATAGTTCTGCTTCTGAATTACTGTATCAATACCACCAATTGGTTCTCAATATCACTCACAAAATAGCTTAGTAGCTTTTAAGAGAGAATGGAAAGAGAAAACAATATCTTGATTATATCCCTTTAGATGTTCTTCATCAAAAAAGTCTCACAGTTTATCTCAAAAAAATAGGACAAAATTGTATATTTCCTGTCAGCTGGCAAGCAGGTCAGTGTTACTGTAATAACTAGAGTAGCACTTGAGAAAGAGTTACGGGTATGCATTTGCACAGCTTCCAGCTTTTTCTTCCAGCAGCTTTGTAAACACCTACTTTCAAACATCACTTAATGTCATCTTCTTCTCAGAGAACTGTTTTTCTTGAAATATTTTGCTGGGAAAAAATCACATGATGATTCTGTACCTATGAGCTATACATGCTGCTAATTCTACTAAATTTATGCTGCATTTTGTGGGCTTTTGTGGATATAGAATTTGCATGCAAAGTAACCTCAACAACCAGTCCATCGGTCTAAGCATACTGGTGCCAAATGCACATTCTTGGAAAAAACACCACCTCTCAGCCATCATACTTGAAACATGCCACTGCTTTAGGCTATGTAACGTCATCATTTACAAATAAATAAATGGAATTTGAAAGACTTTGCACAAGGACTGAAGCAGGCATCAGGGAATGATTGTATTTTTTTAAATTTTTCTGATGTAAACATGTATCTCAACCTTCATCTGTTATTTTAAGAACAGAGTTATAATGTTCCAGATGTTGTTAACACTATGCAGATGCTAATGCCCCTTTATCTCTCTAACTGGTTTTATGACAGCTAACAAGACAATAAGTCCTTGTTTGAAAACACAAGATGAAAAATGTCCCATTTTTTCCAGACTTTCCAGTACCAAAAGATAATTCATCACAGCAACAGAGCAAACCTCAACTCCTCCCTACGACTGCTAAACACATTATAAAATACTTCCTAAATTACTTGCAATGGCAAGCGTACACATATGCATCTGCTGCACTCCCACAAAGCCACCCAGCCGCATACCCACCGCTGGATCCCGCCCTACATCTTCTGTGGGAAACATTGCTGCGGAGCCAGGGACCGCGCTGACCCTTCAGACACCACCAGCAGCCCAGCTGGGACAGGCAGCGGCCCCCACCACTGTCCCAGTAATCCTGTGGCAGCGCTGACCACGTCTGCAACTGCAAGACAGTTGTGGCTGAAACACAACAGGAAAATCTCCCCTACAATTGCAGGAAAACCCGCTCCACCTAACGGCCTCCGCCTGGATCCGTGCTCCTGGAGCCAGCCCTCCGTGCTGCACCACAGCAAAACGCCTCCTCTCCCTCCCAAAGGCCAGACCTGGTGGGGTGAAGGCAGGAAGAAATGGATCTTCTTGCAGAGCATCCCAGCAAGCCACAAAGGGCTGTGGTGGGACAAGGCTGACCCATGGCTTGGGTGAGCTCTGCCCTGGGGGCAATTAGCCCAGAGTGGGGGCTGGCAGCACCCAGCCCTGTAATGGGAGGCTGGCTTGGACTGGCCGAACCTGCCACACTCAAAAGGAACATTTCCTCATTTGCTGTTCTGCAGAACTCTGCACGACAGACTTGTGGCAAATAATCACTCATTTTTCACTGCTTTCTCCAAATATTTGAAAATGTAACAGTGCAAAGTCTAGCGGGAGTTTGCCAAACGTGGGGACAATTTGAGTGAGTACAGCACCTGTATGAAAGACTTCTCTTCCTACAAACACCACAGAGACCCTACTGTTTGAGATTCACCAGGTGAAACACAAGATGATAGCAGTTGCTTCATTTTATTTTTTTTTTAATTTTACCTTAACTTGTATGTAAGCAGCAAACTGCAACAGGAAACTGCAAATGTTTTACCAAAGTGCCCGGGAGGAATCCTGACTGAGTCACACCAGACATTTGGTCTCCAACAAAGGTGTTAAAAAAATCACACAAAGTGGAAACAGCAGGAAAGAATTGCTTCCTTGTGTTCTCTGTTTTTCATGTTGCAATGCCCTCTTTCATACAATGGTAACACAACAAAGTGAAACAAAACATATCTCAGACATCTGAGCAGAAGATTGCAAACCCACACTTGTCTTAGGTTTTTCTTCCATAGAAGAGCCTGTTCTTTGTTCTTTTGAAGCAATAAACAACTGTTGTGATTATTTAATTTCCTATTCATTTCATTTCCTTGAAACAATAGACCAGAGACCTCATACAAATGCACGTTCTTCATAAGGTTTTTAAAGCTTTTTGCTGGCAATATCTGTTAGCTTGTGTGTGGAACAGCAGCTTCTATCAGGCAAACTGAGCATGCAAGACAGATGTACAGAGGGATTATGATTATTAGAACCCTTTTCCATGACATTAAATATCCATGGATAACCTACAGCCAAGTTATAAGCAGCCCAGTAGGAGCCCCAGCTCCTAGACAGAAGTCCTAGATGGAAGAATCTTGATTCCTCAACACATACCCTGTCCTTGATCTTTCATCAAACAGCATCATGTAGTTTCTTTGGACTGTCTGTCCAACCATGCTGGTTTATACTCATCCAGATGCATTCATGATCAACCAGCTCAAATGATTCTTGATTCTATGATTATCAGATGTTGCCATGCTGCTCTCTTTGTCCACATTATAGTTAGTCTGCCTTTCATGTCCTTTGCTTGCAGACAACCAGCCACAGTCTGAAGCAGTTTCAAATATTTTTATATTTAAATTTTATTAATCAATCATAAAAGTGAAACCAATCATAAAAGTGATACCAATTCAAATCACCTCAATTTTGCTGATACATCTGCCTTAATTCCTGCATGAGTTTTACTTCAGTTTGAGGGTAACACTGCATGTGCTGCAATAGACAACACTGAGAGAGATTTCATAATTAGAGCTGAATATCTCTATGTGATGTTTTGTCAGCAAAGCCTACAGAATACTTTCATTGCTTACACACTTGTGTGCACATTTACACACATATATAGGTGAATAATTATCAGTTCAAACCCACGGCCTCAAAGTTGTGCTTGTGTCACTCGTGATGCCAGCTGTTTAAGTTATCATTCATTATCTTAAAGTAAGATTTTTGAAATCATCTAACAAATATCCTCTGCCACACTAATCTCCCTTCTTCCGCTTTTGAACTCAAGTGTGAACTATAAAATAGCTGTCTTCTAGCCTTCCTCCTCCTCAATGCCTATGGAAATTCATGAAAACCTCAATAGAGGTGTCTTTAGACATGAAGCTGGATTCTCATATAGCCGAAGGACTGAGATACATGACTGAATATAATCAAATCACCACAGTTTAACAAGATAACATCTCCAATGCTCAGAGCCATCACAGCTGTGCATTTGCATTCTTATGATACCTACCAAGAGCTTTTGTGAATTTTACAAAGGAAACTAAATTTATTTTAGCAACCAATATCTCCTTTCTGCTGAAATTTACCACCTTCACCACAGAATCAGTAGATTAAGTGTTGAACCACAGCTTGTGTGTTTCTTTGCATGGTATAAACTACAAAAAATGATTGCTTAAAGTATGTATGGTTGCAGAAAGTCACAGCAGCAAAAAGAAGTGGGTAGCTTGTGACGGTAATTTTTTAAACTATGTCCAAATATTCACTTGATATCAACTGGCAACATCCCTAGCTCAAACAGGATGTGAAGAAATTCAGTGTAAGACTCTGAGCTGATATATTACTAGAGAGATAAGTTGCTGTATCTAAATTTAATATAGCTTAAGACGCGGAGACTTAATGAAAATCCATCTATTGACCCTCTGTAAAATTATTCTTTCATCGTACATGGGTCCTAAAATTATGTATTTCTGATGCCAGAGTCTCCAAACGGTGTCTATTTGCTGTGCAGCCACTGTTTCTGCCAAATTCACTCAGTGCTTCATGGTAAAAGTTTGATCAGCGCGATGCTGCTGTTTAGGGAAGCATCGAGTATCGTACTTCGCATTCTGCACGGCTCACAGCTGTGCTTTACAGCCACAGTGTTATTCTGCTTACACTGCTCCTGGCAACCAAGGAACAGAGCACCTTAGGAGCTGAAGCAGATCACCAATAGAATAGAAACAAGCAAGTGCCTAGTTAGGTTACAAGAAATCCTTTTTCCAGAAAATATTCAAAGTGCTAGAAAAAGGCAATACCAGGACTGACTGGGAGAAGCAATTTAGATGGGGCACAAAATCATAATCCAATGTTAATCCTGAAATCCACCAACACACAAGCATCCAGCACAGTTTTTTGCTCGGTTCCATTGTGTCGATTGTAAGTCAGGCATAGATATTTTCATAAAAACAGTTGCACTTGAAAATTGGTCCATGTGGTTTTTAAGAAAGCTAGGAAGTAAGATTTTTGTCTTGATAGTTTGGAAATACTAATATGCAGTTTCCAAATGTCATTTTTACTGCCTTGCCTTCTGCCCTTAAAAGAGAATTCTCTATGCCACTCCTTCAATGTGCAGAACAGAAATACGATCTTTCTTTTATAGTTCATTATTTGTGCAATTTTATCTTATTTTGATGGACAGGGAACATACATTTTTAGATTGATAGGTGCTACTGCCAGGCACTTATTCCAGACAATCAGTCCACTGTCTTCAGAAAGCAGAAACCATAGTGTAGTATAATGGAGCATACTGAAACTGTAATATTAACAAATGGAAAAAATATGCTAATGTCTGCAGTTTGTAACTTTTCCACAGGCAAGCACAATCACACAAATTACTTGTTCTATACAGCTAATCATGGGATTCTATGATGAAGAAAATCAACAACAGTGGATTGGTTAAAAATAGCATCTCCCCAGTCTTTCCTCTCTTGCCATATGGTCAGTCAGCACAGAGGAGCTGATGCAAATGACATTAGCAACTCACATTTTTCTGAACAGGGTCAGAGTAGGAGCAGCCTCATTGCTGTTCTTAACAGCATGTCTGAGATGTAGGGTTTTCCTGCTCCAGGTAAATGTCTTCAGCACATTTCTAACTAGCCACATCCTCTGCTCAACCCAAGTGTAAGAAGTGGAGAAAATACAGATGCTCCTCCCTTCAAGTCAGTATCTGCACCTTGCAATTCTCTTTGAACACTATGGACATAAAAGGAAAAAAGAGGCAGTCTGGCTTTTGAGAAAAATGAAGAAATATCATGTCAGCAAGAGTGATTCATGTGATACAATTTAAGCAATGTCTTGGTGTGAAATTGTTTCATATGAATGCTAAGTTCTAATTCTTCCTCAAATAGTTGTTTAATATTAATTGTTCTTTGAGTTTTAAACCTCCTCTGGTCTCATTGATGGAACTCTTAAGACATTGATGGGTCACTGTATGCAGTTATGCCATTTTCCCCTAGTGCTTTATTTGTAGTTAAATATAATTTGGATTTGAACCAATAAGCCATACTATAAATGACCCACCATTAAAGCTCTTTTGAGAAAGGCAAAACTATAATTTCAGCAGCAGCATGTGATTCTAAAATCCCTTATGCCTTGCTGAAGGAGAAATATGTAGTACTTGATTCATATTTGTATAGATTATAAATTCCTCTATCAAATATCATATTTCCCCAATTTAAACAAAAGCCTATCTTTCTAAACTTCAAAGTAAGCCACAAACAAAAAATCTCCTTGTTTAGAATATACAGCAGCTGACTGTAAATTTGGGGGTAGGTGAGGCAGAGAAGGGGAAAAAGAAAAGCTACTCCCACTGCTACACAGAACTTGCTCTTAACAATTCCTTGTGATCAATGAAGCCTTTTGCTCAGTGCTGCATTTTGGATTTTGGAATTGCTCTAAATTGTTAGTTTGACAGCACAGCATCTAATTTGTGAATTTGAATTCTAGTCTGACCCACTTAATCACTGAAGGAATGATCAGAGCAGGAATATGAAAACATCAGTTGAACCTGGCTATCAAAATAAGGTTTGAAGAATATCAGTGGGCGAGGACGTCTTTAATAACAGGGGGGAAAAATAAAACTAACCCTGTCAAAAGCACAGGAACTTGATCCTTTTTATGTTTTCTCCTGCAGCATATCCAAAAGGATTGTTTACCCTTTAAATCTCATCACATGGAAAAGGTTTTGTATTGAAAAGATAAGAAAATTGTTTTCTTTTCCTTTGTTGTTAACTGCTTTTTAGAAGTATGATGCCAAAGCAAACTTGAGCTGACACTTACTAAATGTGAAGCCTGAAGTTTTTAAGCACATCTTCTGAAGTCTAAGTCTTTTCTACAGTATTTGAAAGGCAATCAATCCTAAGTTGTGGAGAGGATATTGGGATCTGAAGTCTAGACAGCCTTAAAACTTTGAGAGGTTTAGAGATCAGTCTTAATTTTGGGGCTCTTGGCTACATCTAAATCCTCTACTATTTTATATTTTAGAAATCATGGTTTTTTTAGCATAACAGGTAGACTAGTGTCTCTGGTGGAGATGCTTTACAAAGGGGATGTCTGATTATGATTTCCCTCTGTGTGATCTGATTTTGAAAACTGGGATAAAGATTTCACTTTAACAAATTTGACAAACACTGCCTGAATCTGTTCATGTTTTTATACCATGGCCACAAGAAACTGTATTAGAGAAGAAATCTAAATCTGTTTTCTTAAGCATTGAAATATAGCCCTTAGTATTATGGGAGGATTATGTGGTATTCACGAGCAGTAGTATGAATCTACAGTTTCAGTAATTACAAGTGTCTTTTAGCCTCACACTCAGCTCCCAGTTTTGCTGCAACTTCAGTTCTGTTTGCAACCAGAGCCATAGTTCAACAGCTTTCTTTTGAAGGGAACATCTTCTTACTGAAAACAGTCGTGGCAGCTGCCCTGCAGACACTAAGAGATAGCATCAGATACAAGAATTTCTTGGGAATGCTAAATAAAATTAAGTACATAGACAAATACTTACAGGATTATAACCAAACAAGTTTATGCTAATGAAATAATCTTTGGTCCTGAGGGTATTGTCTATTGTCTTCCAGCGATATTCATGCATTAACTGTACCAGGATGTTTTAAAAGAAATGAAGATCATTAGCAAATTAAAATGAATAGCCTTGAAAAGTATTAGTAAAAGAAAGCAGTGCCTTTTAATAAAGAACACTAACTTATGAAAAACAAAGCAAAGCATCAGAGAACTCAAATCCCTACTTACCAGCACAGGGCCTGTTAAGTGAATTAATTGCCTTTTGATTTCCAAAAACTTTGGCATATAGAACCTCGATGTGCAGAGAAACATACACACCCTTTTGTAATTTTTCTAATAGTATGTCAATTGAAGAGATATAACTATTTACAAATGCAAGTATGTAAAAGAAACAGATTCTGGATATTCAATGTTCTCAATGGAAAACAAATTGCTTAAAAAATAAAAATTATATACTTAGCCTACAGTTAGTTCAAAGACTAAATCTTGTAACATCACATAAGATGAATTTAAACACAGGCTGCCAGAGATTGCTAAAGAAAGCATCTCCACAAAGGCAGACCTTGCCAACTATGCTTGATTTATGGGTTGATTCAGTTTTTTTTGATTCTCCAATGAAATATAAATCATTGTAACCCATTATGTATTTGTTTTGTTGCACTAATTACCTGTTCATCTGATTTCTCCCCCATTCAAAACCAAATGGTTTGAATTCGTAAACCAATATGGATTACAAAGAGCATTCTTACAAACTTCAAGTTTTAATTAATGAACCACAAGAGCCAGGAGCACTTGTTAAGCAAATATCTCTAATTAATCCCATCAATTACTCTCCCTTTAAGTACTCATGATCTGCATGACATTACATAAGCACCAAGTCCTGGACAATACAGCAATCACTTTTTCCCTATTTATCATTAAAATCTCTAATTATCTGGCAACTTTCCTCTTGTGTCATACTCTACTCCTTATTTCCTTGTCAGTTTCTTCTTCAGGGTGGTGCACCTGCATCTAGACAAAAATAAACACAACTGACTGCAAAATTTCAGATTAAGGACTCATGCAAGTATTCTTTCCCATCACCCTGAAAGAAGAGCCTGTCTCTCAAAGTGTAGGCTCTTCAGAGCTCCTGCAGTTCTCAGTACCACTATCACTGTAGTCCATGTCTCGGAGTTTTCCCCAAAAGTATTGCTGACAAATAGATGAAGAAAGGAAACTATTGTTTATCTTTCCGTTCTTCAAAATAATCTCCTGCTATCATAACCTATCATAATATACAATGTAAATTACAACTAAAAGCATGATAAGAAACTGTGCTTTTGTACTGAAGCAAGAGATAAGGAAAATACTTAAATAAAAACGAAGTCTAGCAGGTAAACCAAAGAACAAAGGCCCCCATAGTGACTCGAGAAAGAAACCAAACCAGATGGCTATTAAGAAGTAGCAATATCTTTAGGGAGGAATTTTTATGTAACTTCCAGGTCTTGACCATGACATTTTTCAGCCTAAAAGGAATGACAAAGTCCTTTAACTGGTAGGGGTGTTATACTTCAAGTTTCTGTTAATGAACAGGTCATCACACAGGCAATATATTTCAAAAGCTAAAGTTCATACAGGACTGGTATTAACATACCACAGAATACCAGTTGAGAATAATACATATTGCAGCCATTAATTTTAATCTTGAACCTGAGATTTTTAATACAGATATATCATTTCATAGGGAGCAGTCACACTAGATTAATGAAATGTTCTCTTCACAGTTGCCATGGACAGACTACGTCCCCTAGAAGATGGGTGAGGTAAAAGAAAACTGAAGAACAAACCTTTTACTGACTGATCCTCTCCCAGGAATACCCACTCTGATGCAGTGGAACAGCCATCCATGTGCCCATCTTCCATTAGCTACTTCTTTGAAAGCCTTTTTATACTTGAGCCCTTTATAACATGTCATTGCAGTGAGATCCACTGTCAGTTTTAGGTTTCGGACATGCTAAGCAATAATTTCACACATACACACACCCCCAAACAAAAACCACAAAAAACCCTTCTCCCCAAAAGCTATTAGTGCTTTACATAGTGAAAATTCAAAGAATTGGGATCTTGATTCTGTACTTTTAATATTTATTGCAAATTCCATGTTCTGTTCTAGGTAACATTTATTTGTCAGAGCTATCATCAATTTATCCTAGCTAGCTCTCTTTAAAGCAAACAGACAAAGCACAAGTCCCTTGAAAACAAAGCTACTGGGCTGTTTTCAGTTGCCAGTAGAGACGCCTGCTATGCTCTGCAATTTTCCTCTCCACTTGTCAGTTTTTTACATATTATCAGCTCAGGAATGCAATAACTTCTTTTATTCTCTTTTGCTTTCCTACCTTCTTTGTCTAATTAATGCCAACCAGAATAAATGTGTCTTTGTGAACTAGTCAGACGTAGTAGTGGCTGCTCTGTGTAGCAGCTCCAGGTGGCAGTTTGTGCCCCTCCAGATTTCACAAAGTGACCAAACAGGTTCAGCAATATCTGACATCTGAGCATGACTTGGGGGGAAAGAGAGCAGGGGGGGAAAAGACAAACAAGGCAGGCAAAACAATCCACCTTCGGATTACTTCACAGTAATGCCTATGAATCTGTTATAAATTCAAGAACATGATGATTTTTGTTTAACAAAGAGAGAATAATTCCATTTTTTCTATGACAAGCGAAAGGAATCTGCTGAAAAGCTTGGATAAATGACACAGTGCACTTCTTAAACAGCAGCCAGCCTACACAGACTTCTTTTCTGGGAAACCAATCTGGCTGGCAGCTAACTCTCCCTGACAGGAGACATACTGTATTAGGCTTAAAATCACATACTCTTACAGGTGGATGTAAGGACATAAATGTCACATTTTCTAACTACCTTTGTTTCCTGCTGGATCAACCTGATAGTATCTTCTGCTGCATTTTACCTAGATGAAAAAATTCCCCTAGCAGAACATGAACACTCATCCCCTCCCTTCCAGCAACAAGAAATGATGACAAGGTATTGTATTGAGATGCTGGAGAAAAGAAGTAGCTACAATATGCCAGGAAGAGCAGTTTGCTGTCACTAGAAGTTAGAGCAGATCACTTATATCCTTTGAGACTGTGTTAAGGGCTCTTCTCCTGCACTGAGTTTTGCAAGTTCTTTGTCAGCACAGAGATCCACACCCAAAATGGTGTCAGAATCATCTGCCAGGAAGTCACACCTGGAACAGAAATCTATTATTTGATCAATTCACTCCATGATTAGATTTCTTGCAGCTTCTTTTTCCACTTTCAGTTAGGAAAAGACAACTTCAGACATCTCTAATGCCACAGCAGAATGAGCCAGATTAGCGTGGGATGACTATATTGTCAAGAAACCAGTCTGAGAAAAGGCAAATGGAACAAGAGGCTGGGCAAATGAGAACAGATAGCTAAGTTCCTCTAGATATGACAGAACAAGGCCTTATTTTTAGCCATTAAAAAGCTAGGCAAAATTTTAGCCATCTGTTTAAGGTTTTGTCTAGAAAATTGAGTGAAACAAGCACTACAGACTGGCATGGGACAAATCTTCCTTGGGGGAAAGGTAGCATGAATGTGTCTTTATTGGTAGCCATCTCTTCCACTAATAAATCAGAGAAAAACAGTACAGCCAGGATGTTCTGGGTTCCTGACCATCAGACAGCTAAACCAGGCCCCTCTAGAAGAGATGTAATGGCAATGAACTTATAGCTTATATCCAGTTTATATCACCTCCTTCAAACCCTGCTCAGGGTTCCTGGATTACCATCAGGAAAGGATGATCCAGCATTTCTTCAAGACTTTCACAAAGGCCAGACCTACTGAAGCCAAGCAGACATGGACAGAACTTGTTTCAATGTACATTTCCACTTTCTGCTAATCTTGCAAATGCACTTGGAAGACTTCCAGTGCAGTGGTGGTGGGAAATTCCATCTCAATGACATAAAAATACCACCACAAGCCAGGGCAAGAAATTAAGTCTGTTTTCACTATCTTTCTTTAACCATTTTTAAACAACAACTAAAATACCAATTAAAGCTGCTCTCATTTCCATCTTGTAAGAAAAAAGTCTTAAAAAAACCCTCATAGAAACCACTACTATTTTTTTTGCTTGTCTTTCAACTCAAATCAGCAACATCTTATCCGTGAAAGGGTCACATATGTACACCTTATTTATAGTATTTTCTGGAGTGCTTTCCTTCCCTAAACTATGTACACCTCTAGAAAATAAAGATAAGTGTAAATCCCTGACAAGAAGCTTAGCAGAGCTCCTGTATAAAAGACACAAACAAGATATGGAAAATAAGGTGGTAGCAACAGAGCCTGTTCAAGATTCCAACTCATATTGGGGTGCCTATAATTCAATGAAACAACATGGTTCCTAAAGCAGGGGGAAGGCCAAATTCAGAAGTATTATTCTGAGAAAGACTCTGTGTAAAAAGCAATTTTTGCAGTCCTAGATATGTAGGATACAGAATCAATTAGGTTAAAAAAGACTTCTGAGATCATTGAGTCCAGCCCATGACCAACACCACCTTGTCCACTAGACCCAGCCACTGAGTCTTTCCTTGAACATCTCCAGGGAGGGTGATTCCTCCCCTCCCTGGGCATCCTATTCCAATGCCCAATTACCCTTTCTGTGAAAACTTTTTTCCTAATGTCCCACCTAAACCTCCCCTAGCGTGGCTGAAGATTGTTGTGACTGAAGTGCAGGACCCAGCACTTTGTCTTGTTGAACCTCATACCATTGGCCTCAGCCCACCAATCCAGGAGCCTGTCCAGATCTCTCTGTAGAGCTTTTCCATCCTCCAGCAGATCAACACCCTTGCCCAACTAGGTGTCATCTGCAAATTGACTGAGGGTGACCTCAATCCCCTCATCCAGGTCATTGATCATCAAACTGTCCCCAGTACTGAGCCCTAGGAAATGTCAGTGGTGATTGTCCCCCAGGTGGATGAACTCCATTCACCACCACTCTCTGGGCTGGTCACCCAGACATTTGTTTCACCCAGAGGAGAGTGTACCTGTCCATGCCATGGCCAGCCAGGTTCTCCAGGAGGATACTATGGGAAACAGTGTCAAAGCTTTACTGTGGTCCAGGTAAACAACACCCACAGCCTTTCCCTCATCCACATGGCAGATCACCTTGCCATAGAAGGAGATCAGTTTGGTCAAGCAGGACCTGCCTTTCCTAAACCCACACTGGCTGAGCCAGATCCCCCAGTTGTCCTGTATGTGCCACATGATGGTACTCAAGGTGATCTGCTCCACTTGATGCTTCATTGCCACCAAGGTCACACTGGCATTACCCTCTTTGCTCAGGAAGCTGAGTGTACTAGGCATTCAATGAGATACTCTATGTAAAATACGAGAAATCAAAACATTTCCCTCACATTAACAAGGATGAGATATGTAAGAAACCCTGAGAGATGAAATATTTTAGCAACCGTGCATGAATTCAAAAGGCAGCAGCACAGGCATCAGTTACTTAAATGTTTAATGTTGAAAGAAGATTTAATGCTATCCTCAGTGACTCTTTTTTAGGTTACAAGAGAACAAGTGGTTTTTCTCCACATTGATTTTTAAAAGTAATTTAGCAGTAATTGTATACAAACAAATCTACACAATAAACAAGGAAATCATATAGCAATATATATCAGAATTACCAAAATATGTCAGAATTACCAGTAGGGGATATGGGGAAAAGTACTTTTTCCTCCATATTCACATTCAAGAATATGTTATTCTGTCACTAGTGCTAATCTCCTTTGACATAAAGAACCTGCTTTAAAAACGACACCCAGCATCTAAGGAGACAGATTAAAAAGTCCACCAAGTGGTTCACCAGGAGCCCTGCTATCACTGCCAAGGTTATTATTTCAGAATAAATCCTGTCTCATTTACAAGCTTCCTTCCCCTTCTCCTCCCCAGGGCTGACTGTTGATTTCACAATCTTGTTTTCTCTTTAGAGTAGTGATAGGGGGGAGCTCTCTTGTGAGGAACTCAGAAATTGTGATTGTAAGACTGGCTGAGTTTGCTGAAGGAAGCTTTGTTCTCTGCTTTTCCTTCCTCCTGGGGAAAGCTGAGTTTTTCCCTGTCCTTCTTTTTGAAATGCAGCTCGTCAAACATCAGCCAGACATTCACAATCCCTCCTCTTCTCCACTCCCTTAACTCCACGTCCACAACCTGGCACAGGAACACCCAGAAGCAACTCCTGAATGGCAGCACAGGGACTAAGTTATGGTCTATTTAAATAGTAGCTTTAAAACATCTTAGCCCCGTGAAGTGCTGGACTCTAAACCTTTTTCTTCTGCTGCATCTATCCTGTATCTGGCAAAAATCTATACTGATGGGTGCAATGCATAGCTTTTGATCTGCAGATCATTACAGAACTGGAATTAGCTGGCACACCATTAAAAAAAAAAAACTACAGCTGACCTTTCTGTTCAGAGAACAACAATGCAGAATGAGAAACTTCCTTTCAATAAAGAAAGGAAAGCCTTTTCTGTTTCCTTTATTACTTAAGACAACGTTTTTGCTTATTCCCAGATCAACTGATAGTAGTTATTTGTTTAATTGCTGCAGATCTTTATACTACCCTATCATCTCCATTGCAGCTTTGGAAGGGATCACATGTAAATAGATGATTGAAGACGTTGATCAAGGCATCTTCTTAATTTAGCAGTTTCTCACTTGATGGCCACACCTATCAATACACCATCTGGCCAGATTCTGCTACACTGATATCTTTAACAAGCCAGTGCAAATCTCTGCTACCACAATGTAGTTCCTCCTACTGAAGATTTTTTTTTTCCAGCAGTATCAATATCTTTGCCATTTGTAATGCAGAATAGTCTATCATCTCTAAGAATAAAGGCATCCCATGCAGTAGGTAGGGTTCATCTTTGCAAAATTTCCGTAAATCTTTGTGCTTTTTAAAGCAAAGTAATTTGCTGGATTTCACTTTTTTTAAAGCCAAGTTTTAACTCCATGCACCTTTTACTCCAATTGTGCCAGTAGGCCTCAAAATGAGCCTTGTTGCCAAGATCAGCACTGTGTTAAGTGTCTGATGGTGAATTAATAAAAAAGGGACTAAAGTGAGACCACTGAGCTCTTTCAATTGTCACCTAAATCAGATTATAACCTAGGCTTTTCAAAGGTGAATAGAATGCTGTGGACTGAATATCCAGCATCATTTACATTAGGTCCCACAGGAGTAAAACATATTGAACTCCTTAGGAAACAAAGAAAGTTAATACTTCATTTTGCTGTGCATTCATGCTGGAATTTTATCACGCACCCAAAGCACAGAATATCTTTAGCAAAGAAACTCTATTCCTTTCAGGCCTTATATTATGGTATATTATTTTGAAATATTGAAGGGCTAATACTCAAAAAACCCATGTATTTTTCAGATCTATGGCTTTGTACTGTATTTGTACTTGGGTGATGGACTAATAAGAATTGGCATTTCCTGGAAATGAAAGCACAAAAAAAGTGATTCTGAAAAACACAGTCCTTGTCTTCCTGACTGCTTTATTATGAAGTCAAACTGGGCTTTGCAACAGTCTTGAGGTGGAAGGTGGCCTGGACCATTTGTACATAATCAGAATGTGATCAAAGTGGTTTATAATTACAGACCACATAACATCTAAAGATAGAGAAAACTACATGGTATTATCGACCTTTCACTTGTGTGAAAAATTCATATTCTGTGCATACAAAGAAAAAGCAACAAAACTGCAAAACACTTGCTCTGTAAGAGAGCCTTGAAATGAGAACTATAGTGAAAAATTTCAAAATAAGTGACTGACCACAACACCCAGACAAAGTCAATAAAGTGATTTCTGTTATTCAGGTCTTAAACACAAGTAACAGGGAAAAGTGTCTGACAGTATTATGGACAGAATTATTCACATCTATGCCACAACTAATGGTCTGAACAGTGTAAATCAGACATATGAGACCTAAGCCCTCAATCAGTGAGTGATGTAAATTTTTCAGCTACATTTATGTAGAACCCCTCCCCTGAAAAGTCAGACAAGTTGCCTCAGGAACATGGATATCCTATTTCAGATGCCAAGCAAAACAAAATTTGAGATAATATGAAAGAGAGAGAGGAGAGTATAAACGATTCAAAGCATAATACTCCACCATCCACTTCAGATTCTCTGATAAATTACTTTACTTTGAGTTAGATCTGTACACAAGGGCTTGAAAAGATTTCTTCTGTCTAGTTTGAAGATTAATATCACCCTATTGTAGCAGATGAAATTAGTTCTCAGGATCAGTTTCTTCTTTGGTACAGATGCCCAGCACATTGAATGGTCCTTGTTCTTAGGACAAAATGCTTTGAACACACAATCTTTTAAAGCATTCTTTCATATATATTTTTATTCTACTATCTCATATATTAAAGAATGAGGGCCTACTTTCAACTTAAATCTTTCAGAAGCAAGTATTTGTTTATACCAGAAAAACGACATTGTAAAATTATGTAGTTAAGACATGGGGGAAAAGGGGGTCTTTTTATGATCAGTGTTATCAAACCTCCCTTGGGCTTCCTATCTGCCTTTCTCACATCCTTGGGGAGTGGAAAGTTGTTCTGTGATGGTACAGCATTTGGAACAGGTCGACTCTTCCAGGACGACTGGTTAGTGAATAGGTTACCAGGATGCTATTAGGGAGAATGGCTCCAATAATCAACAGAATCACACTTTTGCCAATCTGCTGTCTGGAAATACTGTTCTCTCACCACCCTCCTTGAGGATACTTTTGTATCTGTCAAGCTGGACACACGACTACAGACAGAAGTCTGGACATAGGCTTGTTGGTGGGTATTACCTGATGTATTTTAAGTTAGGACCATGTCTGACAGTTAAACTAATAATAAGGTTGGATTTCCAAGGGAGAAGTGGTGGATAAAACTTTTTGACACAAGTCACAGTTTTTCTTAGAGAACAAAATATAGATGCAGAGATCTATCTGAGCTCTCAAATTGGGATCTTTAGGGGTTCTTTTCTGACTCAGTAGACAGGATGTGTCTTGGAATGGTTTTGGTTATGATATTGGTTTATAATATGGATGGGAAAATTGAAGGCAAATAATTTTTTCCCTTTCTTACTGTTATACTTTAATTTTTAAAAAAGGCATATGACAACATGTGTTTTCTATATAATTAGTTTGTGTCCAATTTTTTGGAGAAGTTCTCAGTAGTTATCTTTGGAAAACAGATCCATTTAATGTTTCTAGTGATCTTGAAAATACAGGGTGTTCTTTCTGCCCATTATCTTGAGTGAGGAAAAATGAAGCTACAGTCACATAGCCAAAAGCTGCCATTTGCAAATGCCCATGTGTGCCATGATATTTCTAGTACTCAGTATACTACCATCTCCTTCCTGAATCAAAGCTCTTTCTCATTAATCTCCAAAAATACTCAGTTAAAAATCAGAATTGGATGGATGCAATTCTTCTAAATGATAGCCCAGTTCTTCGAAATTTGATTTTCCTCCTTACCAGAGTCATACAACAGGCTTCGTACTTTCCTGCAGCATAAATTTGTAGAAATTCTAAAATAACGAGGCCTTAATGGAACATAAAGTGATTACATCTGTACGTAGCTCTTTGCTGCTGGCCATTCCTTAGAGTCATTACCATGCATCGCTCATTACACAGGAAACAGTTCTAGTTTTCTCGTGCCCTACCCCCAGTTTGTTTGTACTATTCCTTCATGGATCATAACATCTGCCTTTTTATTCCCAGATTTTAAAACATCAAACTGCTAAACACATTTCAGTATTTCTTGGAATTATGGGCATTTAATCACTACATTCAAGCAGCCAAACAGATCAGATGATATATGAAGGTTGGTTGAACAGGGAGCCCTTGTTCATCTTTTTCTCAGTGTTACGAATGCAGGAAAAACATAAGGTGTCATTTTGGAGGCTATAAAGAAAGCAGCATTCAAGCATAACTTCAAAAAGAGTTTTAGCCATTGAAACCCAGCAGCTGAGGGCAACAAAAATTTCCCATGGATTTAAAATTCATAGGACTGGCAAATCTTTTGTAGAGACAAGGGGTAAAGTTCATTCGTTTCATAGCTTCACTAACCTCAAGAAACAACAGTGCCTTTATGTACTCCTGAGCTTTTCTATAGAAGAGATCTTTCCATGGTTAGCTGAGATAAGAAATAATGCAATGCAGATACAATGCTCTCATGCTTCTGAGCAGCATAACATCCTAAACACATTCATATGCTTGGTCAGCAGATATTCTGCAACTTTAGTTGAGTTACAATGTTTTAACAGTAAAAACTCATTTCCCACCTCGAGGAAACACTAGCTGCCTTTTTCAGTTCAGCTCCCTGTTAACTATGGAAAGAAACAGCTCTGCTCAGAACGGGTGCCTAGGAAGACAGAGCAAAGTCTGAATAATCAGGCCCCAATAGGGGTCTGACAACAAAGCTCAGAGAAGAAGTTAAAAGGATTAGCACTATAACACTGTTTAGCATTAGTACTCCTCTCTCCCAGTCTGACCCATACCCATCTTCCTCCTACTAAGCCTGTCCTTTATCGTTTTTATGGTGCTCAGAATACCCAAGTTCACTCGTGTATAACTTACCCTCCTCACCTGAGGAGCAGTCACACCACTGTGCCCTGGCAGCCCCTGACCGTGGCTGCTCATTAGCTGCATCTGCATTGCTAGCACCACCACTCAGGATGAGCTGGCTTGGAAAGCTGCATTAGGGAAATGAGCAGCACAAATGCTAATTCAAGGATATCTGTGTCCTTGTAAAGCAGGAGCTGTGCTTGCTGTGTGTCTCTGTGGTAGTGCTTTCATTCAGGTCATGGGAACATTTTTAAGCAACCTCCCAATCCTTTCCATTAATCAGGCTTGGAGTTACATCTCTGACTAATGCTGGAGTCTCATCCTCTCAGACATAATAGCACAGATGATGAGGTCTAGATGAGCACTCAGTAATAGCCTTCTGCTGCTAATGAAGTCTTTGGGCCCTGACTATAAGGAGGACAGTATGGGTAAAAAAACCTGTGTGATCTGGGTATTGGGTTCTTTGCATCAATCATTTCATTCTCCTGATCTTCTGTTAACTGGTCCAGTATGACTTCTAATGTGGATACAGGCACTGAATATGCCAAAATCTTCTCATGTTCAGGAAAATCTGACCAAGAATTCAAACGTGGGCAAGATTGGAAAGTGGGAAATGTGGAGTTTCAGAAATAGAATATACAGAAAAATGTGAAATAGTGGAAATGAGTGGGAAAAGACAGGAGATATTAATGACTGCAATGCTGGTTTATGAAGATGAAAATGTGTGTTATGAAGCAGGCAACATTTCCTGCCACAGGTAGGGTTTCCATTAGGATTCTTCCAGGGTGTAATACAGGTCTCAACCATAATTACATTCTGGATGGGAAAAATGCTTCAGAAGTCAACATTTTTGAAATTAAATTGTCAGTTTGTGTCCTCATTCAGCTCATTGTGACTAAATACCACTAAGCACTGAAAATAAACTGTAGCATGAATTTTGGTGAAGAAATGACCCCTGGCTGCCAGGAGACTACAGTACCACTCTGCTAACCTTGGTTGGTCACACTCTGTAAAGGTTGAAATTCTTCTCATCTGACTTTAGATCAGAAAAACAACATAAAGCAAGATTTTGCTGCATGTCTTATACAGCCATCTTTGAATGGGCTATAAGAGATGTCAGGGAAAACAAAGCCTTCTCTAAATAATATTGAATTTCTGTTCATCTGATGAAGTAGAGATGTCTAAAATATAGGAGCCTATAGATGACAAGTTCCTTGTAATCCTGGGATCCTTTCCTACTCAGCAGGCATTTCAAGGAATCATTTTATCTTACAGTTTTCTATGGCTGTAGTGCAAAGAAAAATCTTATTCCTGAAGTACCTATATCCATGGATTACAAAAGAAGCTGGTAGCAAGTGGGCTAAGACATAGATATCCCGATTGTCAGAAGACTCCCATCACAAAAGTACAGTATATCCAGAGAATTTCCAGTTAAATCAGAACACTTCCTGGAATGTTGTCATGCATGGTTTAATCAAGTTTAGAATTAAAAGAGGAAATCTCGTAATATTGCTTAAAACATGACCTAAATAAACAAAAAGAAAAAAATCATACAAAAAAAGTCTTTTCAACACAATCTAAGGATCATATACTCCAACACTCCTGCTATGGGCACCAGCATCAATAGGTGACATTGCTCAATGCCTCCTCTAGCCTGACCCTGAGCTCTTCTAATGATGGAACATCCAAAACATCTCTGGACAACCTCTTTGAGTATCTCACCACCCTTATCATAAAAAATTTCTTCCTTACAGCCAATCTAAACGTACTCTCCTACAATTTAAAACTGTTGCCCCTTGTCCTGTTGCCACACACTCTTCAGTTGTCTTGTAAGACCCCTTTAATTATTGAAAGGCCATAATAAAGTCTTCCCTGAGCCGCCTTCTTTCCAGGCTGAACAATCTCAATTCTTTCAGCCTGTCCTCATAGCAGAGGTGCTCCACTCCTCTGATCATTTCTGTAACCCTCCTCTAGACCTACTTCAACAGGCTCATGTTTTTCCTGTTTAGGGAACTCCAGAGCTGGATGCAGTGCTCCAGATGGGGTCTCACCAGAGCAGAGGGGCAAAGTCACCTCCATAGACCTGCTTTTGATGCAGCCTAGGAGGCAGTTGTCCTACTGGGCTGCAAGGGCATGCTGTCAGTTCATATCCAGCTTCTCATCCACCGGTATCCCAAGGTACTTGCCCCCAGCCTTGCTCTCAATCCATCCACCCCTCAGTTTGTATTGACACTGGGCATTGCCCTGACTTGATTAAGTTCACATTAGTCTACTCCTCAAGCCTGTCAAGCTCCCTCTGGATGGTATCCCTTCCCTTGTGTAACTTAAATGAGTCACTGAATTTCTTGCAAAAGTTTAATTATATGCAAAAGCCTGTGAATGCTTTTAAATAAGTGGAAAATCACACTTGGATTTACTGTTGAAGTTGGTTTCAAAAGGTATGTCTTTTGCTGTCTCATTCTGTAAATATTATTCCTGTCTTAAAAAAACGAACACTTCCATTTTAACTTTTAAATAAGGATGAGGGGAGAACACAGCAAACTAAGACTACTATTGGATTTAAGGCTAGCATGAGGTTTTCTTATTTTCTTTAAATACCTACTGAAGATGCCTTTTCTCAGTACCATTTCTTCATGCTGTATTGACCTTGCTGAAACACTAACACAGTAACCCTTCACTTACCCTGACTTCTCAGAGAACAGGAAATGCTCAATATTGTTTTCATTATTCTGTATTGTTCTGCCTAGATGAAACCAAAGTTACAAAATATCGTCTACCACAATCTATTTAATGCCTTTCCACCACTTTTTTTCCTTATTTAAGTGAATATCCAGCATAGCACCAGGAGGCTTCAGGTCTTTATGTCAGTCCATCCATCATTTGAAGATAGATTGGACAGCTGATAAAGATGAGTTATGCAAGGTATTTTTGGGAAAGACATGATTCTGCAGGTCCCTTCTTATATATCTTCTCCCTTTCTGATGAAATTAATAAGCTACATTTTTAGACCCAGCCACCTAAAATCCAGTTAAGTAAGGTAGATAAACTCATGCATTTAAAATTTTCACTCCATTGTTTTTTCACATCAGTTTTCAGACTGAAGTTCTTGTGTTTGTTCCTAAGTTTTGCTGGGGCAATTGCTGTGGTTTCTGTATCTGAGCTGCTTCCTGATGCTTCCCACTTAACTGCAGGAAGTCTTTGCTGGGCTTCTGGGCACTCTGGAGGGAAGTATAACCAGGTATTAGAAAACTAGCAGCACAAATTGATTTAGATTGTGTGCTCCTCGCAAGGTGAGTAAAGCACATATAGTGGCTGACATGAAAGTAGAACTGCCTATGTTGTTAGATTGGGAGAACCAGAGGTCACCACCCAAACAAGCTGAATAATAAGCTCCTCAGTTTCGGTGTGGACATGTGGAAGTGTAACAGACCACAGACTGACCCAAGTCCAGCATTCCTGGCCCAGCACATTTGCATTTAAAAGATAAAGATAAATCTGCAAAATATTAAAAACATAACCTTGTACCAAACCTTTGAAATGATGCTTTAAACCACAGCCAAGTTTTGGCATGGTAAAACATCTGTAAATTATTTCATCCACTGAAATAAATGCTCTGAATCTTTGGAAAACTTGGTCAGTGCATTTTACATGCCCAGAATTAAACTGATAATACATCTAGAGTCCAGACAGAAATTTCTCAGGTCAGATTCGGGGATTTACATTGTTTCATGGAGCAGCTTTTCTTAGTATGAGCATTGTCCACTTCCCATTATCATTTGCAATTTCCCCCAAATAATTTTCTGCTAGTGTAAGAACACTAGCAATTTATCTGCCTCATTCTGAGCTATTCTGGAGGCTTTTATGGCTTTTAATCTTTTATAACATCTCTCTTAAATATTTTGAGATACTATGACTCATTTCATTACTTGTACAATTAAGATTTGGAGAGTGGATGGTCCTTGCGCCCCTCTGAGCTACCAGAATTTGGTTTTCCCATTCTCCTTAGCTCTGTCAAATTTCTTCTGCTCACATAACAAAGTAGTGTGGCATGAAGTCTCTTAACTCATACAAACAGAAAGGAACCTCCCTATATTTCCTTTCTTTAAAAAGTGGAGCCTTTCAACAACAGTAAAGTAGAAACAAAACCCCCAAATACTATAGTCTACCTATGTGCCAATTTGCATCCTGTCTCTGAAACAAAAGTTGACAAGTCCAACATGTGTGAGAAATAACTGCTATTCAAAGTTAAGCTCTGGAAATGGTGACTGACATGAAGCCAGGCATTCCTTTAGCCAAGGGAATTATCAACTATAAACCAGCCAAAACAAACTCAGAAATTTCCTCTGGGTGTTAATCACTCTGAGTATCATTCTTTCCCACACACTGGGCAAAGATTCTTGACCTTCTGATTTGGAGCAAAATCACCCCTATTAATTAAATAATTTGTCCATTATCACCTGAAGACATATGTAACCTTTTCACCCTACACAAGAAAGAACGCACTAAGTAAATAAATATCTATTGTAAATATGAGCAAATCCCCAAGCTTGTTTCATTTCCTGCAGTGCATATGCCATCCCAATACTGCTGAGTATAGATCTGCACAGCATAGCACATGAACACATCTTTTAAATCTCCTATGGACGTCTTTGCACAGAACTTTCAAATGAAACAGTCCAAAGTTAGAAAAATTAATTATAATTGACCTTTCAGCTGTAATGGCTGGACTTGTGCCTGGCCTGAAGTACAGCACCGCACAACTCTCCATATTGTGATACCACTTATGTTATATATCTTTCATAGTATCTTTTACTAAGATGACAGCATCAAATATCTATCAAAAAAATTAGCTTTTCCTGTGGAACTGCAATAATGAAATTGTGGAGGAAAAACTTTGAAATTGTCACTTCTGCAGGATGGGTCTTTATCCATGCAGTGGAAGATCTACAAAATCATCAGGAGTAATGTTCTTACAATTGGAAAAAAGCCCTTTATTAACAGCATCTTATGGTAAAAATTATTTTCAGATTTTTTTACATTGATGATGCCCCAGAAGTCCAGCTAACAAATTTCAAAAATGAAGATGCCTAAAGTACATTTGACTTTTTAAAGAATTACATGTACCTCTAGCCCTCATGGGCAAGGTTTCATCATCTGATAGAGACCATTTATTTGTACACACTATATAATGACCTCAAGACTGAAAAAGTCAGAAGCCTTGCAGTTTGATGAGAAAACTAAGCCTTATATTTTAGCTGCTTTTTACAGACATTAAAATACCCAATACCCCAGAATACTCTTACAAATTTTTAAAAGACACTGCAAAGAAAAGTTTGCTAGGAAAATACTTTTCCAGAGGATTTATAAAACAAAATTCCATTGATCATCTGGTTACACCTTTACACAGCAATGCAACTGTGAAGAACAAATACCATTGGGAATGGTTCTTTCAAGAAGAGAAAGGCCAGACTGTTTCCATGGAGGTTGTAAGTGTTTAACCCCCTTTGTAAACCTTCAGAGGTCTTTTTTATCCTCTTTACCTTTCTGTCTTCTACCTTCCTTGTCTTTGTCTCCAAGTTCTTGAAGTTTCTGTACTATGCCTTTCCCTTTCATTTGTGTTTAACAAGGCAAGTTCTGACTTTGAACCTTGTTTGAAAATCTTGAAAATGCAAATAGGATACTTCAGTGCTACATTCTCAATTTCTGGATAAAGACTGCTTCCTTTGCTCTCCTAGTGCAGTTTGAAGAAGACAGATGGTTAATCTTTTTCTTCTCTGCAGAGTTCCTCCTGGTCTCCTCTCCCACACAATTGTTCTCCCTCTGTGCCTCTCTCTGTCCCTCTCTTATGTACTTTATTTTCTAAGTAACCTAGTCTAGTCTCAGGAATGCATCCTGATATTTTGAAATGTACTGCTCTCAAGAAAAGTAAAGCTGCTTCCTCTGCTATTATGTAGGAATAACACGAACAGCCAGACCTTCCCCTTTCTTTCCTTTCCCTTCCTTCCCCTTCCTTTATCCCAAGTACCTCAAAGAAGTACACACTTAGACATTCCTTGGCATAGCATCAACCAAAGACACAAACATCTGCCAAAAGATGTTCAGAAAGGCTAAAATAGATTTTCTATCTTAGGATTTTTCAAGAAAAATTTGCAGATCAAATTCAGTGTTAGAAGAACAGGAAGAGAGTGGAAAAATCAGGTTTTTTCTTCATCATGATAAAGTTTCCAGCTTCACACTGATAGGGCCAGGAGTTCTACCTCTCTGATGAGGTTAAATACACATCTGAAAAAGGGGAGAGATGGAGGCAACATTTCCTCTCTCTTTCCCCTGCATTTATCTTACAGTTCTGAGAGGTATAGTATTGTTCAGATGTCTGGGGAAGGAGCAGGAGGCCAAAAAAATGGGGGCAGAGAAGTGAGGAGGCAGTAACAGAAAACCTAGAGCAGTGTCAGGGAGGCGGGCAGCAAGGCTCAATACAAAGAACTAAAAAAAAAAATCATTGGACTAAGAAAGTTTACTGGAATTAATCTGAAAACTCAAGGGAACATTAGGCAAAAAATGAGCACCATTGGTTATTAGTCTCTTTTGGTGCATACCTACACCATCAGCTCAAGACAAATGGGGAAATAAAGTGCATTTCTCCATAAACCTGTTTTCTCCAGTAACAGTTTCCAGATTTTCAAGACCAAAATGACACAATCTGTCTTCCTAAAGCTAACTCTTCAACAAAATTTAGAGATATATATTCATAGAAATTCACAATAGAAAACATCATAGAAATAGACAAATTAGACAAAATTCATGATCTAATACCCCAGGATTTCTGGTCCAGAAAGACAGATGATGCTTGAGAAATAACTAAAGCCCTTTGTGAGCAATCATGAACTGAAACAGGGAAAATTTGGGCGCTTGTTTTTGTTTTGTTATGTTGGCCAGGAAGTCCCTCTTGGGGACTGTAAAGTAACTTCATCAACCAAGCCATAATGTGAGCTTAAACAAAGATAAGTGTAATGCTCTGTACTTGGAAAGAAGTAATCCCAAGCAGCAGCACAAGCTGGGGACTGATGGGCTGGAGCAGCAGCTCTGCTGAAAGGGACCTGGGGGCAGTGGCAGGCAGTGAGCAGACTGGGAGCCAGCAGGGTGTCCTGACAGGGAAGGTGGCCAGCAGCCTCCTGGGCTCCACCGCTGAGAGTGCAGTCAGTAACCCGAGAAATGTAACTGTTTCACTCTACTTACAAGGTCACACCTGGAATACTGTGACCACTTGTGGTCCCTCAGCTGGAGAACTTGAGAAGGGTCCAGCAGAGGCCACTGGGATTATTAGGGTGTCACAGCACTTGACATATGAAGAAGGGTTAAAGGAAATAGAAGAAGAACAGAAGGTTCAAAGAGGATCTAATCACACTCCTTGAATATCCATAAAGTTAGTTATAGATTAAATGGAGCCACTCTCTAGACAAGGATGTCTGCTGACAGAACAAGAGACAATGGGCATGAAGTGCTGTAAGAGAAATTCTGTCTGGATTGAAAGGGAAAGAAAAGTTTGGAAGAGGCTGCCCAGGAATGCAGTGAACTCTCATGCACTGGAAATTCTCAATATTGTTTGAGGAAATTGCTGTAGCAACCTGTGCTGAAGAGAAGGTTGGGCCAGATAATCTCCTGAGTACAGTGAGAACTTTCCATGAATCTCTGCACAGCCTTTCTAGCTATGTGAATCATCTTGTCAACCCACAATCATCATCTTCCTCATTCATGAGGCTTTTACTACTCTGAGGATAGTGATATTTATTTCCAGTCATTGCTAATCCTTCATAAGCAGTTTACACTTTAGTTCTGTTTAAAAGAAGGAGGCACATGGGAGGCAATAGCAGACTTCTACCCTGACA
Source organism: Irena cyanogastra (assembly GCA_013397155.1). Lineage (NCBI taxonomy): Eukaryota > Metazoa > Chordata > Aves > Passeriformes > Irenidae > Irena > Irena cyanogastra. Next base: position 1,085,556 of record VWZV01004317.1, on the reverse strand, counting down.
GTTTTTTGCAGTCAAGTAGAGTTAAATTGCAGGAAGATTTTTTAACCTTCAGTAACAAGGCTTAATTAGGGGTCGAAAGCAAATGTTACAGCAAAGAAGGGGCACCTCTGAACACACATTCATATTGGGCTTTTGTTCCAATTAAGCTGGTTAACAAGGGATGTAAGAGCATTTGCATCTGAAGTATGCTCAAAGAATTCAGATAGCTATTACAATTTTTTATTTTACTTGAGCTGAAAATTCTGAGTAAGCAGGACCTTTTCACGATTAGATGTATTTGTGCAGAAATGGTGAAGAACTTGTGCATGTTTTACTTAATTCATTAAAATATTTTGACAGTGAAAGGAAAAAAGCTCATGCTGAAACTCAAGAATAAATTTCTTATTATTCAAGAAAATAGGAATTAAAATTAAAATTGTAAAAAAAATTGAGAAAGAAAGGCTGTTTTTTGCTCTCACACTACCAACTAATCTGTTCAGCATTTGTCACAAAAGATGTATTTGAATAACTACAATAAAAGACTATTTTGAACAGGGGACCCACCTGACCTTCCCAATAACACTGACTTCAGCAGAAGCAAAATCAGGCTTCAGAGCGACCCATTTTGGACCAAGAAATGTTAAGAAGCAAAAGGTGCAACCTTGCCATACCCTACATTTGTTAAACACAGTGAGAGGCATAGCTGTGAGAAGCTAGGTAAAGCTAAGGAACAGATGGAGCTTTCGTTTGCTAACATTTACCAAAATACTGTAACAGAAAAATTTTCCCATTAGAGCAAGGAACAGTAACATCTAATCCCCTGGCTGTTCCCTGATGTACCACAATTTGAGCCCTGGCAAATGTCTTACAAGTCCAGATGGCAGCAGAGGAAAAAACCAACATGAACATAAATATGAAGGAAAGGGCCTGTGATTTTGATGAAGACTAAAAAAACTTAAAAAATCACCTCATTTTTCCCAAGAGAAATACTGATGACTTTGTATTAGACCTTACCTTTCAGGGAAGTATGGTGTGGTTCCTTTAAGCCACTCTATTTTACATAAGCATCTGGGTAAAGTTAAAAATGCAGGATTTTAGCAATTAAAAACCTCTGTGGAAAAGGTGTACATGGCTATATGTGTTAGCACAGTAATTTTATGTTCATGAACTTTGTTGAGTTTTAAATACAAAGCGGACAAGATGCTTTTCAGAATTTGTACCTATGATTTTGCTGTGACTAAATTTACTCCTTTTTGTTGCACAGAGGACACATACGAAAGGGAAGCTGGTTTCAGGAGGTTTTTGTTTTGTATCAGTTTTTCCCAGATCTCTAGAATTAGCCTGGAGGATCCTTTTAGAGAGCAAGTAAATATATAAAATATTAGGACAACACTGCAATGCAAAAAGGATGTTAAATTGCTCATCCAAGGAGATGACATAACAAATACTGACATAATTTCCAAGCAGCAAAGCAAAACTAGGTCAAATCACATTGACCTATCTAACATAATAAGCCCTTTTTTTTCAGATTTTTACAATGTAGCCTGTGTCTCCAGGCATTAATGTCCCCTGTTATCAATGTATAGTGTTGTCACTCTGCTTTAATGTCTTATCACCATGTTGTGTTAATTAGACCAAAACAGTACAGTGCCCTTTTGAACTGCTTAAATCCCAGTTTGAAATCTCTGTCTAAACTATAATTCTGAGGTTTTCCAGTTAGAAATTAAGACATTAATCATCTACCTGTTTCAATAGGTGCTGGTGGGATAGGGCAGATTTTGACCTGTGTGGTCAAAACCCAGGCTTCCTAAGTTGTTCAAAACAAGATCCACGTAGCTGACACCTCTCAGTGAGGAAATGCATGCTAGCATCAATGGCATTTGGTACAAGGCACAACCAAAGAACACACAATCTCTGGAGCATTGCATGGACAAACCTGGTCTGTGCTTGACAACGTGTCCCTGCCCAAGAGCTCTATCAACGTGCACTGCCCTGAAAGGAACAGCCCTCTCCTTGCTCAGGACAGCCTCCTCTTCCCCTATTCTTGTTGTTCCTCTGCACATCGGATTTACAACACGAGTGTTTTTCAGTGAGATTATTTACAGAGTTGTGCAGGCTTCTGCCTACAGCCTCTTGCCATTCCAAGGAGAGCAGAAACATAAGAGTAAGAGAGAGACCTGTCTATATCCCTGCATCTAGAGCTGAGGTGGAACCAGAGACCAGGCTGAGGGCTTGAGACCTCACTGCCCAGGGAGCTGGAGCTGGTTCCAAAGGAGGAAAAAAGCCGAGGCAGGAGACAGAGGCAGACCTTGGTGGTCCACAAAGGAGACGTTGTCAGTAGAGTGTACATCTTCCATGCAAAATACATACAGATTTTGCAATAAGGGCATAATATTAGGGAGGGGAAACCAGTACAATCCAATGACAAAGCCAAAACCCCCTCTAAAACTTTTGAAGCTTGCTTGGTGATGAAGAGTTCCTTGAAACTGGGATGCAGGCTGTTTTTATGATGGAGTGGCTAGATTCGGCAACTCCAATTCTAAATATGAATGTATGAAAAAGTGTTTCTTCTTCCTTCTTTTTTTCATGTCTCCAATTACCTCCCAGGAAGAAAAATCCCCAAACTAATACACAAAACAAGCCAAATTAAAAGAAAAAAAAAGAAAACCAACAAAAACCAAAACAAAAAAAAAAATCTTACCCCAAACAAAAACCTAAAACCCCAAACCAAAACAAAATAAAACCCCAAAGAGATCATGTTTCCATATGGGATAACTACTGAAAAAAAGAATATAATATTTTGAGAACAATTTTGCCATAAAATATTGGTTTCTCAGTATTTTTTGAAAGAAAACATCAGTGTCAGCTAGTGCCTCATATAAAGGTTAAAAAAACAAAAGGAAGATCCCAGAGATCGTGTGGAGGGGGATGGAGCATCTCATCTAAGCAAGCTCTCACTTCACCTGAGCCTGCAACGTGCATCAGCTTGCCAGAACCATGAATGAGTCCACCCCACCAGTCTGGTGTGTGTGTAGGGAGGAGGGTTTCTCTAAGCTCCTGCTGCAGTTGTTCAGAAATTAAATTCCTGCAGACCCAAAGAAACGAGTCAATGCCATTAGTCCTGGGCACCTGCTTGGACACTGGAGCCCCACAGATGCACGGGCAGCACAGGACAGCCTGGGTGAAGAGTGATGGGAAGATGTTGTTGCCATCAAAGGCATGAGAAATATGTTCCCCTTCCTGAGCCAAAATATGGAGCAACTGTCATAGCATGTCACCAGCTCCTTTCTGGGGCCATAAAATGTTCCTCCATAAATATTTTCCTTGAAGACTATCACACTACAATAAAATAATCCTATCAGCCCCATGGATCTCCTCATTTACTGTCCTTTTGTTTCTTTTACGGGAATAAAAGCCTGGAATTTCTTTTATTTGTTTCACTATATTAACTTTTTTTTTGTGCCTAGTTATCTCAACACTTATTCAACCAATAAAGTTGATAAAACATTCTGGGCCAAACAAACATTGCCTCTTTGCCAGCTTTTTTCTCCTCCCACATCCCCCAGGAAGATATAAATACTAATGATAAAAAACCATGACATGACAGCAAATGGGAAAGAATTTTAAAGAATTAAGAACTATTTTTACTGTTTAGAAAAGAGATCAAAATCAGCTTCCTACCCTTTAGCGCTTTTCCCAACTTTCAGACAGGCTGGATTCTGCACTGCAAGCCAGGGATCTCGGGGATATACAGTAATTCCTTACAGCTTGCTAAAGCATTACGAGCTCTAAGCTGCACAACTGTAATAAAGACTTCGAACCAGAAACAGGCTGAAGAATGAAATACCCTACGAAGTCTGAAATTCAGTTCAAACAAACTCCAGTGCACATCCAAAAGGCAATTAACACGGCTGTATGTGAATACTGGTCTGCTCCTTTCTCTCAGCTCAGTCTTCACCCACAGACAAATCAAACGGTTTCTCCAAATGCTGAAGCTTTTTTTGAGCTCCAGCAGATTCCCTGAGCATTTACCACCGCCAGCTCCTCGTTCCCAGCATTTCATTTTCCTTGAGCCCAGGCTCCAGCGGACCCCTTACCTCTCGTGCTACTCTGTGGAGGGACTCTGAGGTCTGACAACTTTTTGCAGTGCTCAGAAGCTGTTGAAACCCTCTGTGGCACTGCCTGCTTCCCTGTCCCTTGCCAGTGGGGAAGCCCTGAGACCAGGCAGCAGTGGGAAGCCGGCAGCCAGAGCAGCAGAGAGCTGGGCAGGCCGGAGGGAGGGAGCTGGAGACAGACCTCATCAAAGGTAGGAGGCCTAGTGGGGATCATGGAGACAGAGATACACATCTAAATAATTCAGGCGCTAATAAAAGCTTTAGGTTGGGTTCTGTTCAAGACGTGAAATGAAGCTGAATTTTGATGTATTTCAGTCTTCCATCAAGGAAGAACGTGGTGTTACTTAATAACCTGACACTGAAAAACCAACATTATTTAAAAAGTATTCCACATAAATTTAATGAGGAAAGCGGCTATGGATATGTATATTTATAACTTCAGGTTGAAATTCTATCATGGGAAGATTTTGAGAGCTTCAAGTCTGACCTCTACAGGTAGGCTGCTGAAATAGGAACAGGATCTTGGGATTGCAAACTGTACACAGAACTCTAACAAATCAGGGAAAGGTAATGGATCAGATGCACTGCTTAGCATCACATTATCATCAGTGCCTCCTGAAGCCATATTTTAAAATCAGAACTATTTGTTTCATCATCTGTGGGAATTTGGCTCCTGCAAATGCTTCTTTTTCAAACTGCACAGACACCACAGCACCACGAAGAAAAGCACATCTAGTGTGAATATTTTTACATTCAAAAGTGTAAATGGGTTATGCTCTGCTTTTTATTATCCCTCCCCTTTCCTCACCAATCTTCCACATGATCTACTCTTGCAGAGCAACAGAAACAAGCATTACTTTGAAACTGATAACATTCATTTGGGTTTTGCAAAACTGACGTTTTTAAATGCCCTGATTGGTGCCACCTTTTTCTAATCAGAACCAACCACTCTAACAAACTACCCTTTGTCAGGGGATCCCATCCCCTCTGTTCCCACCAACCTACAGCACATGTTGCTATAGCTACCCTGCATGTCTATTTACCACACAAGTGATCAAAGGGAGCAGACAACACACATACACACAAAATCCTCGCCAGGCTTCCTACCCAGCAACGTCCAGCCACTAATTAACTGATACACTCCCAGCCTTCAGACTCTGAACACCTGTTTTCTCTATTCTGCATGGTACACACACAAAAAAAGGGCAGCGTTCTTTAAGATGCTCTTTCTTCCCTTACAGGCCAAACAAACAACAAAACATCCCAGGATGAACTCTATAAAATAAGGCAAAAGACTACAGAACTCCAAGATAAAAATACAACTTTTCTACAGAAGAACACATCAAGAATTTTAAAAGGTATGCAAAAGAAAATAGGAAATAAGAAACACATGCTAAGAACTTTAACAGCTGAAAGGAAAGGGGATGATTTTGAATTTTGCATGTTTTGCACTGAAATTGTATACAGCCTTTGTTCACTTGGTGAATTATATGCACACTAAAAGTCATATGACTGCAGACATGATAAGTAATTGTAATGGTTTTATGTACCTTAGAAACACAGTTTTTCATTTTTAGGTGGCCTGTCAGTTAACAGTTGTTTAGTTGAACCTCTTTATGTGACAAAGGGCTCAAGACTGCCTTGATCAAAGTCAATGGTACTTCAATAGGAAGAGGCCAAAATAAGGAGCTGCATTTTTGTCAATGACACTCCTGCGAGCTGCACTTCAGGGATATGTTGTGGTTGAAAGGGAATGAAAATGAAGTATTAAAATTCATCAAACATTTGATTTTCTGTGAAGTAGGCTTAGGAAATAAAACAGAGCCCACAGTGCCCTCTCCAGTTCTGCAGCAAAGAATCCAGCCTCATAAAAACTCCACCTTCATGAAGGCTAAGCACCTCTTTAGGAGTTTCCATCACCTGCATATTTCCTTACTTTATAAATAATAAACTGAACTCAGTACTCTGCAAAGAAAAAATAAAAAGAAAAAAAGTGTTACTTGCAAAGGCTTTTTTCTTGTTTGTTTGTTCTTTTTTATATTTTTTGCAATTATGTAAGATACCTTTAAAATTGCTCTTCTGCTTCCTAACACTCTAGTCTTAGCTCACACTAGCACACACAAATGGGTGTATTTCCTGTGGATGCTTAAACGTGTGCTGGTACACTGTGATCAGCATGGCTTCCCAGATAGGATAGAAATGTTCCTTTTTTTGGTTGTTGGACCTTATTTGTGAGGTTACTGTACAAGACAGCAAGAAGACACCCCTTGCTGAAGTTTTCAATGATCAGCTAAAAATGACTTCTTTATACTGTCTCATTCACAAATCTTATCTCAGTATTTACACCTGTGACCTGCTAGAGACTGTTAGACTGGCACAGTAGTAAAGTGGGTTGAATTTTATCAACAGGCTGCATATTATATTTCTAGAGTAACTCTTCCACTTCAATTGGGGAAATTAGTGCTTTTGTCTTTCTATGTGCTATTGTTCAGCAGCTGTGGGCTGCCCCTGGCTCAGATCAGTCATCAGCATGGTACACGGTCTCATTCCAATACCTGCAGTACATTGCCATAAGCCTGTGTCCTCGATGGTTAACTCTGCAACACCAAGTTGAGCTATAGGTCCTACCAAGGGCCTCTCAGAGTGGGAGCACTCACTCCCAAAGCCTGTGAAAAGGAAGGAGTTAAACCACTCCCTTACAGCTGGTGTAAGGATGGGGAAAGGATCGCCAAGGAAGGGCAGAAAAAGCAAAAGGACAGGTAGAGAGAGATGATTATAAGGTGGTAGAAAAGGTAAAAAAGAGCTCTCTGTTGTTCTGAATAAGAGGGCCATGGAAAAGTCACCCTCTGCATATAACTTCCCCTTAACAATTTCCAACCAGAAGCAGGAATGAGGGCTCCAGCTTCACATGACTTGCCTGCTTTTAAGTGTCTGCTGTAATAGATATCCTAAACGTTTTATACGGTTACTTCACAGCCCATCACAACCTTCATTTCCCACTGAAAGAGGAGTTCTGCTGACACACGGGGCTGATGCACACAGCAGCTCAGCACCACCTTGACTTCCAGCTTCCTGGATTTTGTCCCTCGGCCACAGAATGTGCCGGCCAAACTGAAAAGATTCGTGCACAGCAAACCAACGGAACGCAGGGAAATACTCCCAAACTGTTCCCCTGGCACGGGAGGGAGAACCCGCGCTCGGAGGCAGGTGCTTAAACAAACCCTGGCCGCGGCTCCGCTGCCGGGAGCGCGCACCCCCCGGGCCGGGACGGGCCGGGCCCGGCAAGAACGAGCCCGCCTGTGCCTGCACTGCTCTTTAGGATGGAATGTCTCCCCCATCCCTCCTCCTCTTCTGGAGAGTACGTGTGTGCCTTAGCATTCATTCCCCCTCCGCCCCCATTCTCTATTAGACTTACTTGCCTTGCTCTTTTAACCCACCACTTATGAATCTTCATTATCCCTGAAGCCTATTCTTTAGGTAGGAATCTTTCAGGAGAGTAAAGTGCACGTTTCACAGAGCATTTTGCACTTTATTATTGTCGTCCTGTAACATTTCTGCTTCTTTCTCACTCCTCGTTGGTAACCCCCTGTGCCAAAGTACCCTCTTGTGGTGATAATGATTTTTGATGACTACGTGCATCCAGCTGACCAACTTAGGAATACAAAATGCCCTTCATTGTGCTTTGCAAGGACAAGAATTTCTCTGTCTTTAAAGAGTTATAAAATGTGGTGATTTTGCCGGTGGGAGCAAGAAATACCTTTTCTCCTCCTATCACCTGTGTTTTCTCTTTCTTTGCCTTTCCTCACCTCCTGTAACTTAAGAGAAAACTGGCAAGGAAGCTGGGATTTCCCATCATGGTTTCAGAAAGCAAATGTAAAACAAATGTTCCATTTGCACTACAGGTGCAAAATCCTCACACATGCATTTCCTGGACATGTACTAAAAAAGTCCCCCTGAGAACTGAATGAATGACACCCACACAGAAAACCTAGAAAACTTCTAATTACCTCATATTTACCCATTGCCTACCCAGAAAATAGCATATTATAAGCAAGTTTAGGAAGTGGACCGGCTTTTTAAACTGCGACAGATCTTTGATTCAGTCTAAAAATACAGCCAGTTCTTCCTCCCACAAAGGCTCTTCTAAGTGTACATTGTTGCTGTAAAACTATGAAAATCAAGAATAAAAAACATTTTGTCACTGTGCTTTATAACTGTTAGAATGAAAATAAAAGCTCCTTTTGTCTCCTCAGGTGAATAGAAGTCTTTAAAAAAATCCCTAATTTGAATAATCTTAGAAAAAATCTCCAGAAAACCCATCTTAAAGTACTTTTGTGAAGCTGCAAGACAGCTTGAAACTACTACGTTTTAAAACAATCAGAAGATTAAAGCACTGGCAGGCAAGGAACTCATGCAGAGCTGTTTAATAAACTATCCTTGGGCTGAATTATTGGCATATTTAGGCTTATAACACAGCAAGTTCTTTCCTTTCGCATGTCACAAACAGGGCTGCGAGAAAGCCTACACAATGCACTTAAACCATGGCAAACTGGAATTGATTTACATAGCTCGCAAACCGCTTCCATCCTCCCTGCAAATCCAAAACGCACCATGACTTGCATGGCATCCCTGCCTACCGGGAGAATCGCGGGGGGTGGAAAAGAATTTTTTTCCCCACTCGAAAACTTACAATTATAAGAAGAAAATGAAGGG
>VWZV01004317.1:873053-1076701 GCA_013397155.1 Irena cyanogastra | reverse complement strand
AGCCCGGCAGGGGCCGGGAGCGGTGGTAGCCGGAGCCGGCGGGCACTGGCTCCTTACCTGCCTCATGGTGAGATTCCCATCATCCATCCAGCCGGCCAGGGGCTGCTCACTCCGCGCTGCTGTCGGCAGGGCACAAATCCATCAAGTTTCCCACCGTAAGCAAGTTTCCCTCCCGCCTCTTTCCTGTCTATTATTTCCCACCCCCCCACCCCTTTTTATTCTTTGCTGGGGGGAAGCCCTAAGACAATGTCAAGTTTCCCAACCTTCTGTGCCCAGCCTATGAGAAGTCGGCGGCGGGGAGGCGGCGGCGCGCCTGGCTCTGATTTCAAACCGCAGCCCAGGATGGAGCAGTTGGCTGAGCCGGGCCCTGGAAGAGCCTCGCCAATCAGGGCGAAGGGGAGGGCGGCAGAGCACATAAAGGCTGCTGCCTACACGCGGATTAGGAAAGCTTTCAAGGGTTTAAAAGACTGAAAGCAGCTGGAAACAGTGTCTAGGGCTACAAAGAGGGAAGTCAATTTGCGGTGTAAGAGATTATTCCCATTCTCATGTAACTGCTCTGGATCTGCTCGAAGGCTCCCAGGACTTCGGCAAGGATGTGTAAATGCCCGGTTGAAATTATTGCAACATCAGAGTGATGCGGGAACGCCCGACAGCCGCCCGGGAAAGTGGCAATATCCCGTCTCCAGAAGCACCGATTTCCTCATGTCAGATTAAAAGGAAAATTACATAATGACAAAAGCAGGAAGTAAAACACCGTTTAGCATTTACATTAAGGGCAAGTGCCTGTCTGTTGGAAGGAACAAAACTATACGTGTGGATCCGTAGGCTATGGAAATGTTTTGTTGCAAAGTTTTATTTGTTTTAGTGGCAAACGTTTAATCACCCCTAGCCCCAGCTCATTGTCTGCTTTCCCTTCTTTAGGGAAACTGGTTTCCACATTCCTGAATCTGAATTTTTCATGCAAGATAACACTGGACTCGAAATGCAACTTCAAAGAAAAAAAAATAATGTGTTTTGTTTTGTTTTCAAACGAGATCAGCTGTTATCTGCTGCCCCTCGGTGGCTTTCATTAAAATAAACAAAGAAAAGACAAAATCAAAAATCTCAAATCTGAAGTGCTATTGCTGTTTGAGTTACACCTTTCATAGAATTATAGAATTATTTGGGTTGGAAGGGACCTTGAAGGAAATCTAGTCCCATATTTCATGAGTTAAAAAAAAAAGAAAAAAGCAGAGAAGTGCAAGCCTGCAAACTGATACCAGCCAATCTTCTCCAAAGTGGAGAAGGCTTCTAATTTAATATCTGTTCAGAAGCCTGTTAGTCATTCTGTTCCGCTCTTAATGGAAATCTGTCTTTTGATCTTAGGAACAATCAGGCAAATCTGATGCCTGGAGTAAAGTCCCAATATCATGAATTTGCTTCTGCAATGGCTTTATCTACCAATGAAAAAATTAGTCACTGTCCATAAAAACCCTTAGCAGTACAAGTAATCTTACTGAATTGAGTTACAGAAAAAAAAAAGTTACAATGATATGCTTCCAGGATTTTAATTAAAAGTTTCCAAAAATGTATTTCCTTTTAACTTATTATAAGCTCCAGCAGTGGGTATGTCACAGGGAAAGAAAGAAAAGATCTGAAGTGTATATTTATTTGTTTTTCCATTTAAAGACAATAATGACTTTTCTCACAATTGCAACAAAGAAAGGAGCTTGCACAATATTGTCACTGTCTAGATCAGAAGCATGGCATGGATGGAGAGAAGACTTGACTGAAACCACTACTGGAATTTATCTAGGTCCGACTTTACTCTTGCCAGGTCCGTGTCCTCAGAAGGAAGGATCCAATTACATGCTTTAATGTACAACACCAACCATCTCCAGGGATCAATATAACATGCTGCATAAGGGTAAGACCAACCATCCTCTCTGGCCAGTGTGGAGACAAGTGAGTGATGCCCCAGTGATGGTCTAATACTGCCCACTCGCACAACAGCTTGAAGCAGCTGCCATGCAGAGAGTGAGGTGCATTAAGAGCACTTAACAGGAATGCTTGTCCTCTGTTCCCCAAGCATAGCTCGGGGGACAGGTGTCACTTGAAATGAGTATGTGCTATGTGAAGACCTTTCACTGCTTTAAATCTGGGAGAATCTTCTCCGGGATGCATTCAAAGGAAACATAAATGTACTTTTTCAAAATAATTAGAACATTAGGGGTAAACTACCCTGGTGAAGAGGATGTAGTAAAAAGTTCAAAACTTACAAAATTAGTAAGGGTTATAAAGGATTCACACAAAAACCCTATATTGATTCAGGGTTTTAAGAAGGGGATTATTAGGACAGCTTCAGATTTTCACATGGGAACAAAGCAAAAGTTTCTGTAAGAACTCAAACGTTATAAAGATAAAACAATTGCATAACTTTTCTGGAAATGCAGATACCTTTTCACATACAACGTGCACAACTTAGAAAACTGGATGAGTACTGCATTTTACTGAAGACCCAGCAGAATGTGGCATCAAAAATGAATTGTATAGGATGAAAACTGATTTCTAGTATTAACAAAAAATGAAACCATTAGAATCAATGACCTATGTTCAGGGTGGGGTGTAGACTATTTTTTTAAAATCTAGAGTCACAGAGCTCCTGTTCTATTTATGCCGTTCACTTTCCGCCTTTGAGGAATGTGCTTTGTGATTAACCCACACTCAGTTGCCGGAGCTTTTTGGTGTAATACAGTTTTTGTAGTCCAGACCAAGATAAGTCTGCACCAGCTGCAGGGGGTGCAGTGGTATTATCACACACAGTGGATTCAGAAAACTAGGTCCTGCACTTCACTTTCTAGAGTATTCTGAGGGGCACAAGAGGAAAAGAGAGGATCTGTATCTGAAGTGGTTTTGAGGGTAGTTAGCATCCAAAGACAGATGAAGAGCTAGATGTGAGGAAGAGGAATTGCTGCCTGGAATGCAAGAAGACAGGTGCTGGTTTTTACACCTTCCTCTGAAAATCAGATTTCCTATCTATAACCCAGGAGTATGTGTGTGCATGAGAAAGTCCTGTGGTGTTTGGGGAAGTGAAAGGAGATTCTACTCCTGACAGAGGAAATCTTTACAGTCTGCTCAGTGGAACCAGTGGAGGTAAGAGTAGCCAGAGGAGCTGATACCAGGTGTAAGTATTCAGACATCGCTGGGAGCAAAGACCTCTGTAAGCCAGACCAAAGTCATGGTAGGCACTGCAATGGTTTTAAAGGATTCTTATTGAATTAATCCAAGTTAAAAGTAAAATGGCTACAAGCACACCAAACTGTTGGCAGTTTTATGTTATGTGAACACTGGTTATCAGCAGTAATGGTCACATACTCCTCTTATCAAACCCCTTGGACTTATGAGTGACACCAGCAGACACACAAATACTGAAGTAGCTCTGACCTTGCTGCTCACTGTGGATGCCTGTCACAGTCCTTATCACACCCCAAGCACCTCCCAGACACAAAGGGCAGACACACAAGCCCTCTATCCAGCCTCACGTCTCAAGGATTATGTTGCCCCTACACTAAAGCAAAATCAAGGCAGGATAACTTTAGCTGGGCTTCCATTATTGGCAGCATTGATCAGGAAGATCTTCAGTGTGGTTTGTGCTGTTCTGCTCTTGACTTGGCAAAAGTAGTCAGCAGGCACTTGTGAGAACTCAGGGTGTTGGGTTCTAAAAATCCTGCCTCCTATTGCTACTTAAAAAAATGATATATGTTAGAATGTGTCGTGAGCCAGTTTATGTAGTCAAAAAACTTTGAGAGTGCCTATAAATGTGCAGAAAACCTCACCACTGTGTAATACCAGTTACAAATTGTACATTATGTAAAAATATCACACATTTTTTACTTAGACACAGTAAATCAGGTGTGCTCTTTGTCAGCACATCAACTATTTCTTAAAATGTTCATCTAAATGTAGTGGGATGAGGCTTAGTTCAGTGGCTATCAATGCAGTGTGCAGTTCTGGAGGTTTTAAGTTGTGACAAGGCAAAGACAAAAATCTTGATACGAAATATCTATCACTGTTTCAGAATCTGAAATTTTCGCTCCCTGATTTTTTAACTAAACCTTCCTTATCTACTTTCATTGTTTCTAATAAATTACCAAACACCGGAATTATTTTGAACTGGGATCAAATGCAGAACAGCCTAATGTGAGATCACTCAGTTGCTGGAGTTTTTTTTGGTGTAATAGTTTACGTAGTCCAGACCAAGATAAGTCTGCATCAGCTGCAGGGGAAGCACAGAACAGGAAATGACAAAAATTACTTTCTCTCATTAGCTGAATTCCAGCTGCCATGGAAATCCTCCTGGGCCCAGAGAATTTAATACAGGCTAAAGACAGAGAACCACTCAATTTCTTTACTGAGCTGTGCCAAACAAAGACAGATCAGACCCCAAGATATGATTATATGGTAGGAGTGAAAGAGTTGCAGCAGAGAAAAATATGACCCGGCATATAGGTTAGGAAGAAACAACCCTAGTTTGAAAATGAGCATCTTCAGGTATGAGGTCAATCACAAACATATTGCCTTTAATTCGCAATATAGACAGCTAATAAAGACATGCTTTTCAAAATAAGACAAGCAGCTAGACTGCTGCACTTTGAGAGAAAAATGTAATATTCACATCCAAACTATTGGCATTGAAATTAATTTCTAATCTTTTATAGTCCCTCCCTTGGCAGTTTTAAATTGGCACCTGCAGGAAGAGCAGGATGTCCAGAATACCAAACACTTCTTAATAATCCCATATAACACTAGAATACTTAACTCAAAGCAACACTGGCATGTAAAAAATAACCTCCAGAAGAACTGGCACAAAATATGAGGTTATAAGATGAAGACAAATTTATGAGAAGACTGTATAAAAAAAAGAGGAAAATTCTGAAATACCCCAAATATGAAAAACTGCTCTCAAGATGTGAATGTTATCATGCAATGATTTCAAATGATATAGTTAACGTTTGTGAATGTAAGACTGTACAGAGCTGGATCTCACAAAGCAGTCCTTAGCTGCTTTTATAAACATTGCTGCAGTGAATGCAGTGAAGACAAGCTGACCATGCTGGCAGAATGTCTGAGTCATGGCATCTAAATGCACACACATCTTCTGACAGAATTTTAAAACTAGAACCAGCAGGGTCAGACATCCTTACATGTACACATATACACTGAAAGCCACAGTGCACAAAGATGTCCTTAAGCTGGATTGTTGGGGAATTCACTGCCTTTCAGGACTCAGCCTTTTCGAAAAGTATCAGTAAAACGGGCAGATGTGAGGAAGATCAGGGCATCCTTCAGTCCTCTTGGTGGAGCAACCCTTAGAGGACCCTTCACCCTCTACAGAATCACTCAGAGTGCTCTGATCTCTCTTGGGACTGCACCAGCCACAGGCAAGAGATAAGGGAAGATATCTTCAGGACAGCTTCTTTCTGCATAACTTATGCAACCTGTGTAATCCTCAGCTCAAACAGACAAAAAGGTGGTTAAACAACCATCCATCTGCACTTGCCTTAAGGACTACTGACTAGACTTTTTGATTAAGGCTTTTTAATCAGAAGAATTATATCTGCTGGATTTCATTTTACTACATCTGCTATGAGGCAGATACTTGATTTGCTAGGCTGAACAAGCTGGTGCACAGTCATGTGTAATAAATTAGTGATCAGAAGACTGATAGTCTATTCTAAAATTCTATGGAAGTATAGTAAGCTAAAAAGACTAACCAAGAAGGATGCTATAAGGGTTCAGAGTTTCTAAAACATCTGTTTTTTGGTATATATAAATGCTGAATTAAATGGAAATCATAATTAGTTTACCACTGTTTCTTCATTTGATTTCCTAGGATTTTACAATTAGTTGCTGTTTCAATGATAATTATACTTCATTACTCTTAGAAGTAGTAGATAATAGTTTAATTACTATTTTTTTTAATATTCGAGTCCTTAGAAGCCTCCATGAAAAAAAGAATTATAAAGTAAGAAGACAAGAATTGCCTTATGTATCTGTAACCTCTAGCAGCATAGAAAAAAGGAGAGTAACTTTATTCCATTGCATTTTTTACCAACTGCTTATTAGTGACCAATTGCAAAAGTCAGTCATGAAGTGATTCAAGATAAGCAAATAAAGATTTGGGCAAATAGCAGAAGTTATAACATATGTGCCTTCATCAGTAAAACATCAAACAGTATCTGTCAATATCAGTATTTTTCTCCTATTGCAGGAGATGTATCCAAACATATGATCACACACAGGTTCAAGGGAGAGTCATCTGGCCACAATTTCACTAAAACAAGTTAAAGCCTAAACTGATAAATTGTCACTTGAAGCAAGCAGGCATCTACTCAAATCCCCATTATCTGTGTGTTAGCTGAGATCATCAAACCATGTAAATCCTTCCTTTCGAAATAAGAGCCCCTAAACCACAGGTTTAGCAAAAAAAGCATGTAACACTCACAATTAAGCCACTCTGCTCTAAAACAGTTTTTCTTCAACCTGCATACAGCAGGTTGGACATATCATATGCCACGCAAGAGTGTGTCAGAAGTGAGAAACTCTAAGCACTGTCAAGACTATGCCATGTCCAGGAAGAATTATAGAGACATTGACTCTGTGTTGCAAAACTTTCTGAAACAGAAGAAATGCTGGTGTTTTAACATCTTTTCAAAATCTCAGCTGGGACAAGGCATTAACATGAAAAATTGGAATATTTCTGCATAATTTTTAATTTCTCATATTCTTGTTCTCAGAAAACATTTGACATTTCAATGTTCTGCTGTATTTCCCTGGAGTGACACTACACTGTTTTGGTCATACAGAGGTAAAAAAATTAGCTCAGGTATCTCTTTAAAAATCCCAGGATGCCAAATGCCACTGAAGGGACAACCAACCAATATTTTGCTGACTTCAAATCAGTATTTCAGCTAAGATCAATGGAGCCAAAGTTGTTTAAAAAGTCATGTCAGACTAAAATATTTTTATTTCATTTTTCTAGTCATGAAAGTTTGTCAGCAGTCTGCACTATCTCATGAAACTTAATTTAATAAGAAGATTACTTTTTGCAGTTGAAATTCCTGAGAATATTTTTTTGGGAATTCTCAATTTTCCCTTTTTTCCAGTATCCTGGCTACCCACGCCAGCCCCCTGCCCCATGGAAAAAGGGCTCCTGTGAAACAGGCAGCCTGTTGGAACAGGAGGTGCTAAAGTTACCTGTCAGCTGTGCAGCAAGGGGGTCACATGGAAACCTTGTGAAGTGACGTGATTCAGAATCAAATCTTAGAACACTGAAAATATGAACTGCAGCCTGAAAATTTCTTATGCCTGGGGCACAAGGTATTTAATCTCCTTCATTAGAATTCTCAGACTGCGTATCCAAGCTGTCTTTATACTGCTGAGGATAATAAAGGAGAGAATAAATCTATAAATGCTAAAAGGTCTTTGAACATTACTGTAATCAGGGCATCACGTAAGCATATATGGGAGGGCACCTGCCATAAGCAAGAATGAAAGACACAAAAAGACTAATCTTTGTAGATGTAACTATGAGTTTCTGGACTAAATCTAAGTATTTAGAATGCAAAAATTAGTATTAATCAGATAAAACAATGATCAGGCTACTGAAATTATTTCTAGAAAAGTGTATGTGTCTGTGTATGTGTGTGCATGTAGACATCCATGAACGTGTGAAGAGAAATATTGTTCAAATATATGTTCAAATTCTTCAAGAAAAATTCAAGGTATATGCTTGGACTTTCTCAGTGAAAAGTAACTGAGTCTTAAGGTGTTCTTCCACACAACTGAACAAAATATTTCTCTACTCAGGATAGAGTGCATTGCAGTGTTGGTGGTGAGAGGAAGTTGTAGGGAGTGGGCTGGGGAATGACAGCAAAAACCTTAACCCAAATCCCAAATCTGGCCAAGAAAACCACTTTATGCAACAGAGAATTTGCTAACATATGTGACTCATGATTCGCCTCATAAGCTTCTGAAGTTCACTGGGGTTACCTTCAAGGTCAGATTACCTATGAAATATCAGATTACTACACCTTCTCATTGCTTCAGAGAAACCCTTGGAACTGACCATGTAATATATTTATGTGGGAAGGTTAACACCAAAACCATCCAAAACCATCACATTGCTCTAATTTCAAATGAGAAAAGCAGGCAAAGAATTTAGAAGAAAATCAAAAGGACCTTCTTATGAGAGGGTTTTAAATTAAGCAATTCAAGGACGTGGGCAGATATCACGAAGCATTAGTCACAGAAGTTAAGCTGGAGACAGTTTCAGAAAGTCTTTGCCTATCACATTAATGTTTTTTCTCACCAGGAGCATTGCTTAAAACCAGCTAAGGAGGGTTTCAAAATGGTGTGTTTATAAATAGGCTCAATGGGACTGCCCTGGGAGGACTGGTCTGGTTGGGTCTCATGCTTCTATTTGTGTCAAGTAGCCCTTTTTCAACTTTTAAACCATTTTCAAATGGCACTTTTATGAGTCTATGTACCTCGTTCCTTTTACTTACAGGAGTATATAGTGTAGGTTTACCAGTCTCCAAAAGAATTTTTGCTTTCTTTAGCTCACATTTCCAGAGGTGTCACCTATTCAGTCCTCCATTTTTGTTAAATGGCACTGGCAATAAAAGACAATGACTGCAAAGATAATGTACTTCTCCAGGTTCCAAGCAAACCACTTTTGTAATCCAAACCTTTGATTCTCATTTTATAAGATGCCCTTATAAAAAAAAAACTTAAATAAAAAAAGCAGACTGGTCCATGAAAACTATGTTTTCACAGTTAGTGATAAACATTTTCATAAAGATATTCAAAAAAATCTAAGTAACCCAGAAAATCCAATTCGGGTAAGACTTGTGGAAAGTGAAGCCCAGCAAAGAAATTAAATGCTTACCATTAGGCATTAATTTTTCATCTCTTATTTTCACAGGTTATTATTAGTTTGCATTGATCACTTCAATGATAAAATTGGCAGATATTGTCCAGAGTGTCTTACTTCAAAAATACATGTGCTTATTTACAGGGAGACTCAAGCATTATAACCCCTGCCTGCAACACATTCTCCAACATCCTCATTTTACACCAACAGCAGGGTAAAAAAAAAGCACAGAATTAGCTGCTGCTGCACATCAGCCCAAGGATGAAGGTTAATGCATGCCTTCTAAACTATTTCATGCAGATTTTGATCCCTAGGGCCACACTGTCACATATGTTCATACTCTCTCTCCTTCTTGTTCAGACATCTCCCTTAGCTGTAATTTTGCTGTAATTCACTATGAAACTGCAATGGTATGCAAAAGTCCTAACAGCCATTTCATAAAGCTTTTTCCAGATCTCTTGGGCACAAAGAAGGTCCTTTATGTCAATGGGAATGCACAGTGATGTCCTGAGTACCCTGTCATCTTCAGCAATCCAAGCTTTTGGTGCTCTCAGTTTCCCATCTACCACCTGAAATTAACAACTAATAACATGATACCATATGATGCTGCAGGGCAAAATGAGACAGGAAGACCCTTCAGCACATACAGAGGAGTTAGGCTGAGTTGTGCAGTCATGTTGCTCAATTACCAAATCACTTGGCAACAACTGATTTTGCTTTCCTCCTTCTGCATGTCTGTTCAGAGTGGAAGCACTGCACTTCACACTGAAGTGAGAGAGAAAAAAAGAATCATAATAAGGATTCAAAAATGAAAGGCTCTTGTGATTTAAACAAAACTTCCATATTTCTTTTATTACAGGAATTTGTAATTCACTGGGCCTACCTGCTTCTCTAAGTACTTAGTTGTGTGGAAAAACATAGTACACCACAAAAAAGGACAAAGCACGGAGTCCTTTAGGAGAACGTGATGACACTTTAGCAGGGGAGCTCTCCAGGCCATCCCAGAATCCTTAGCCCTAAAGCCTGTGGAGCACAGAAACAACTCCACAGAAAATTTCACCTGCCATATCCTCATCAGAGCTTAGAAGTGTAAAGGCTTGTAAAGTGGCTCTGGCCACTTGCAGCGTTGAAGCTGAAAAAGAAGGGAGAACATCTGAAATGCAACATCTAAAATAAGAGAAGCTGTCTCTACAGTCAGAAAAATCGTTATTGTTACAGCTTTGTGAGATTCGAAATCCTGCAAATAATGTAAATGGCACAACTCACAGTCTTTTTAGATTGATAACTGCTGAAAGGAGGGGATCTGTACTTACATTATTTTGGGTGTCTTCCTATGAGTTCTAACGTTCAATCCTTTTGGGAAACTTTTCTCTTTATGTAGGCTTTGTTTGGCCACCAAAAACCACTAAAACTTTCAGCACATTTAACTGAGGGTGGTTATTATGGGCATGCTGCAGGTGAGCAGTGATGTGTGTCCACCACCCTGCTCCCTCCAGTGACTTCTTGAACCCATTAACCTTTTGCTTTTGATAAATCAAACTGATATATAAAAATAAAGTGAAAGGGCAAGGAGAAATCAGACAATAGACAGGTGATCTCAAGTCTCAAGCATTTTTATGCATTTGCGTTTCAGTGTGGCCGTTTCCAAGAGCTAATATTATCAGCATTTTACAAATATTAGCAGGGCATTTGATGCACATTTCATGGAGATGTTGCAGCATCTCAAACAGGTGATAAGGGGTTGCTATGGTTACGATATTCTCTTAAGCTGAATATTTAATAGTTTCACAAAATACATATTCTTATTTGTTATTTAAAATATTAGTTGCTTAACAGGCATTTGCTTATGGACCCCTTTCATTTTTTCAGGGACTTTCTCCTCCTTTATCTATCAAATATAGTGGATTTTGATACTGTTTAGAGAAAGAAGAGGTCACCAACCATTTTCCTCCTTCAGAAAAGGGGACAAGTCAGGTAGCTCATTATCTAGCCTGTTTATAATTAAGTCCAAAAATAACTGGTCCACTGTACCAGAATTGTGAGAACTTTTATTTCAGAGGATTTAATGAGTCATGGAAACACGTTTAAAAGTCTTCACTGAACAAAGAACTAAACATTAGCATGGCAATAGACCATATAGCTTTTAATGGTCTGAACTCTTTGTCTCACATTTGGACACAGACCTGGGATTGCCCTAGCACCAACATTTCATCCAGTGTTTCTTTCAGATGGGTTCCTTTTTTGCCAGTGAATCTGAAGGTGATAATAGGAAAGTCTATTATCAGGTATGCAAATTGGGGGGAAAACGTGTCACATCAATTCACAACCATTTACTAAGGTATTACTCATGGGCAAATGCCTTTGTGCACTGCCTACTTAGAAGGGCAGGTTGAATGGAGTTACTGTAAAGGCACCAAATTTCACATTTTGAAATTTACTTGTTTGTACTCTTCATGATGCAATTAAAGGGAAGTTTTAACACATTAACTTATTTTAATTTGACTTGGTTCATTGGGATATATAGAATGTAAATAAACATAAGGTTTCCTAATTTTTATCATGATCTAAACACCAATGTCTTGACTTTCTTTGGGTCACTGTGATCATTATGTACCTGGTACCTTATTTTGAAAATTTCCATTGACATCTGATACAGTTGGAGGATGGAACCCTGCTATTATGAAACTCATTTATTTTAAAAATGGCCCAATTTTTATTGAGGTAAATATAAGTAGGATTACATCCATATGCAATTGATAACCTGACTGTGGTCAGGGAAAACAAAAAGAATCCTCCAAGCTTGGCTAATAACTTAGTTGGATACATGTGAACACCTGTTACTATAATAGTGTTAGTAATCAGTTCAGTTTGGAGTAAGATTGAGCACGAGCAAATATGCTTGCAACTTCCAGATATGCTTTCACAGCTTGTGTCCAAAGAGATTCCTGGGAAATGAATTAATAATTTGCAGTCTGAGGCAGCAAATTTTTATAGCAGGTCTGAGCAATAGGGTAGGAACTCATGGAAGATAATATATTGAGCAGATCTAAGTACTAAATAGACACTTTCCTTATGTATTTTGAAGTGCAGAATGCTGCATATTTCAACAACGAAAAATGGATATAACATGTTGTACTTGCAAGGTGTTACCATGTTAACAACTAGAGAACCTTCTGTTAAAACTATTAATGTGTGGCTTATCACTTCATAAAAGCTTGAAATCACAATGCAGCAACAATAAGCACATGTGGTACGTATGAAGCCAGTCTGCAAATACAATAATGAGCATTCAGCAAGAGGCCTTTTTGTACTGTAGCTAGCTGAAGTAAAATTGTCATGCTTGTTCTACAATCACCACTTTTGTTACCTACAAAATAAACCCACCCATATTCACTCGTATTCAGGCTCCTTTCTAAAGTGCAAGAGAGGCTTTTGTTACCTCCTTGCTCTTCAGCACACACCAAACTTGACTTGGGAAGGTGATGGTGAAGACGTCTGCCAGAAGGCTTAGCAATTTTAAGCAAATCTTTTCCCAAACCTGCAGCTGACCCTCTGTTTACCAAGACAGACGTCATCTGTCGTAATGATTCTGTCACTGGTGTCATTATTTGGGTAGCTGTAGTACTTACAGGATAAGTACAGGAATAAGCATGCAAAAGTAGATGGGGTGATAAATTATGAGATTGAGAGATGGGACGAGGAAGAACTACAAGAATTTCATGTAAATCATAGAATCATTTAAGCTGGAAAATACCTTTAAGATCGAGTCCAGCTATTAACACAGTGCAGCCAAGCCCATCACTAAACCATGTCCCGATGCAGGGTAGGCATCTACGTGCGCTTTAAAATACCTCCAGGGACGGTGACTCCACCACTCCCCTGTCCCAGCGCTTGAGAGCCCGCACACCTATGCTAAAACAACGCGGTCACGAGTGCCCAACCCGCGCACACACACAGAGCGACCAGCGGGGCCGGTCCGGGACAGCCCCGGCGGCGCCGCTCGCTCCGCTGCCCCCGCTCCGCCCGCCCGGCCCAGCGCAGCCCGCACCGCTCCGGCGTCCAGCGGCTCAGAAAGGAGCAGCAGCCTCTCTGCCAGGCAGCTGTGACACCAGCTTCCTGCAGAAACTGCAGACTTTCTGTTTGCAGGGAAAATCTGAACAGTTTTTGGTTACTTCTCCGCTAAGCGTCAGATCCAAACTTAGCCACGGTAAAATACATTTTAAAAAACCATATACAGCAGGCAGTCCTTTCATCTATAACACTGTAAGATCCACTTCTTCCTTAGATGACATCAACTCGACTTCTAAACTCTTCTGATGCTTAAAGCTGATTTCTCCACACAAAGAGAAGACAGCTTAGGTTCAAACCAGCAACTGCTTTTCACCTAGCTTTAATGGCTGCAGAGGAAACACACTACTGCTGCATTCCAGGAGTTGCATTTTATACCCCAGTATTACTATCACCGTGAAGTCTCCATGTTGTAATTCCTCTGTACTTAGAGTCTTAAAAGGCCACAAGTTTGCATACTTGAAATTTGTGATGTATTTTCTTCCCAGCATATGCCTACTCCCTTGGGACACAAGAGTTTTTGTTAAGGACCAGCTTTCTGCTTGCAAAAATAAAATTAAATCACTGAACTCTGGACATTAATACAGAGTGTGTTCCACGCAAGCCTATAGCAACAGAATATCCTGACAGTCAGCATAAGGGGGGATAAAAACACCAGCAAGTTAACCTTGGGGCAACTAAAACTATTCACTTACAATATATAGATACCAATTCATCTTGCTCATTTTCATATTCCTTCTGTCTTTCCTAAATTAACATGTACTTTTTTTTTTTCCTTTCAAAAGAGGTAAGAAGTAAACACAAACACTGAATTTTTGTGTCAGACAAAAAAGCAAGTTTTGAATGTCATGTCCAGACAGGTGAGAAATGTGTTCAATACAAGGGCAGCTATCATATAAAATGACACAGTGGAAACAATAGTATCCTCCAAGATCCACGCTAAAACCAGGTCTCCTCGTAATGAAACGAACTTTTACCCCCATCTGCACTCACAGACAGAGTGTTGCTCATTTCTTCCTAGACACAGAAATAAATAAATATTATGAAATTTTGGCGTATATCCCTCTATTTCCACCTTTGTGAATTATCAGTTTCATATTATTTGTGGATGCAAACAGATTGAGTCCTTATCACTCTGCTTGGAAAACATGCAAACCTGAAAGTATATATCCAAGTCTGACCTCCTCTTGGAGATAGATTTATTGATCTTACCAACCCCTCCCACCCTCCAATACAAAAAACAATACAGCTTAACCTTCAGATGAAACTTTCTCTCCAAGCTCATCCATTAACAGTATTTCCTCTTAGGAATTCCTCTGTCTTAATTCAGTTAATTCTTGCTCCTCCTCACACTTCCTTTATTTTAGGGGTACTGAATGAAACTGCGTTTGCCACAATAATTCAGCAGAACTTTAGCAGCTCTGGGTAAGAAAGTAGGATAAGAGCATCCTGCCACCCCTCTGTGTGTCCAAGAGCAATGGTGCTGACACATGATTAGCTGATATCATATTGCTCTTATTTTCAGTCTCATGAAAAAGACCTCTCAAATGATAGCAAATTTTATTCAACTGAGGTTTTAATATTTATCTGTATCTCATCAGCCCTGGCATTAATATGATGTTGTGGTGATTTAAGTTAGAAGCGTGGGAATTGCTGAGGGATGTACTTATTTTCCTAAGAAAAGTTCAGGCATGCTATTATTAGCAATCTCTGGTATGTCATCAATGTCAAAGGCCAAATACTTTCTTGAAATGTTTAGGAATCAAGTGTGTTCTGAATCTGAGGAGTCTGTTCTCACTCTGCCATTCACACGCACACACAGCAGCATGCTGCAAAAAGACTCCTTCTTGCCAGAGTGCTCCTGAACACTCCCAGTGCATCTGTTCTGATGGTGTTCGGGTTCTCAACAGGACAAATATTGACCTCAGAGAGCAGACTAACCTCACCAGCCAGTGTTTCACAAACACTGGACCTGGGAGCCTGAACTTAACCTGTTTTAGGGACCACTTTACACCACATACAGCCTTGCATACATAAGTGTACCTGCCAATTTACTACCCTGATAATACTCAGCCAGCTGCCTTAACATGTCACCAAGAACACACAAATAAGACACACTGGGGGTATTGATATAAAATCCTTCAACCAATTGTATCATCAGGTAGATCAAGAAGAGGATATCCCTGACCACTCCCAAGATCTGTCTCTGAGTGCAGCATAGATCTACCACATCACCCTGAGAGCTGGCTTTTAACAGCTCTGTGCTTCCTCACAGACTTTTGGATTAAACTTTCCCTGTCACATTTTATGAAGAGAAAGAGGGTCACCAATGTGAAAATCAAACCTGAGAGAAGTAGCCATTCTTTCATTTAAAACTAGCAATAGATTTTTCGACCAAAAACTTTCTTGTCTTTGTCATCAGGGTCATTTATAGAAAATATGAATGGCAGCAGCAAGCCCAAGCCTTTTTTTTCCCAAGAAAAGGGTTAAGAAATAAAATTATTTCATCAGAAGTAGTGGCCATCTGTTATGCTTTATAAAAAGACTGGCAAACAATGTTAAAAACATCCATTACATGCAATAGAGAAGAGAAAAATATGTTTATTTAGCAAATGTTAATGTTTCTGAAAGATGTTTGATTAGAGTCTGGAATTTATCATCATTTGCTAGAGCTCAGGCTAGAAGCCTAGCATCATCAACACATATTGTCAACAGGCATTAGCAAACAGTTTCATCTCCATGTGAAAAAAAAACCCAGTGATTAACCTCTTCCAACTACATCACTAGGTGTATCATCCTCCACAAAACATAATAAATGCTTTTTTACATCCTCTTCCAAGAAATACCTCTCCAATCTCTTAGTACTTTTTTTTCCTTGTGTACTATAAAGACTTTAAAAAAACAGTCTTTAGAAACAAGAAGACAGGAGAGCTTTCTAGCAGAAACAAGTCTTTAAGCCTTCACAGGAAAATTTCATGCAGGAAGAAAGAGTAATGTGATTACGAATCAGAGGAAAACAGAAACGATTCATTAATAACAAAAAGGTAATGTCAAAAAGCATGTAGTGCAACTGCAAAACTGAAAGCAAGCCATGGTTTCTCTTTTGATTGTTTCCTTCTCAACAAACAGATAAATACTTAAAAAAGCCCAAAACCACAGGATGGTAGAACTTGCCTGCCATTGCTGTGGCTGCCAGATATCATAATGGATATTCTAATGGGAGAAGAGAGAATGATGCTAAATTGTTTTGGTGCTATTTTGCTACAACATTACTTAAAGAAAACAATGGCTTTTGTGCTGGGAAAAGGAGGGGGACAGGGGAAGAGTAGACACACCTTTGTTAAAATGTGTATACACTTATACACAAAAAGCTGCATTTGAATCAAAGGGCAATGTGCACTGGCTGGTTCATGCATAAAGAAGTATTTCTCCAAAATCAGAGGATTATGGGAGAAGCAAAGCAGAAGGATAACAGGGGTACATATAATGGGGAAAACTTTCCAATATCTGTTTCATTTTATACTCACACAAGCAAAAAAAAAATTATTTTGCATATAGTAGGTAAAAGGGTTGAAGCCAAACTGTTCCATTTGACTTAATTTGAAGTAATGGGGATTTAAAGTTTTTTAGGACAAAATTCTCCCAGTAGCAATCTGCCTGCTCATGGGTTGGTTTATAACACCTGCAGAGTGTTACCAAACCACACCTTGAGGCGAGTTTGTCCTGCACAGGTGCTGAGTGTGAGGGATCCTGCTGAGGAATGAAACCCACCAGGCAGGAGCTGCAGAGCCCTGCACACGTGGTTGAGAAGTCCATGTAAGTTTTATGATCACTCTCTTCAGAGCACATTACTGCTTTCTGATGGCTTCTGAATTTTCTGTTACTCATTGCACATTTGTGACTTATACCTACCTGAACTGAAGCATGTTAAAAGGGCTGTAAGATTTTATTTCCTCCCAGACTTAGCAATAATTGAACATAGCAGGCCTTAATATTTTAATCCACTTCAAGGGAATGAGGATACACTGAGGCCGTGGGGAGGGACATGTGCTTTGTGAATGAAAAGAGCACATGGAAATGCTTTTATTCCATTAGCACAGGCACTGAGGTTGCTCCAACACAGCTGCAGCTGTTGGAGAAGAGTGTGCAGGCTGAAATGAGCTCGTGGTTGGGTCCAAATGGGACAAGGGTCCTGCTCCCTTTTCAAGGAAGATCACTGAGGAAGAGCAAGCTGCTCACTGTATTGTTCTGCCTCTCTATTCTCTAATTTTCCAGGAATTTAATGCCAAGTAGCCACTCATAACCAATTTTGGCCCCATCTGGTGCCCATGAGTCATTAACTTTAGCACAGGATCTCACATCTTGTTACCATTTTACAGGCCACAACCATCGAATTAACCCCACACAATGCTTGAGTGAGCAGCTATAACAATACAGAAATCTGGAGCACAAACAGCAATCCCCAGCACACACTGCACAGGAGCAGTACCATCTCCTGTCACTGGGACTAGATATATTCTTGGTCATCTGTCTCAGACAACATTCAAAGACTACTATAACTGAGATGTTACTCTGTGGGATAATGAGGCGTTGCCATTCCTTACAGTTCTGTCACAGGGCTTAGGCTATTTGATCTTTTCTGTGAAGCCTCAGCTCCAGATACCAAATCATTATGTGAGAACTGAAGATTTATTTTCTTTTTTGAAAGGGATTTAGCCTTTAAACTGTTACGGAGAGAGAGCTGACAGTCTGACCTGAATATAACCCCTACAATTTGAAAGCCAGAGGCTAGAAAAAAAGGAATGCAGAATTGTCTTTAACATGTTATGATTTTTCATCTAAAATATTATGATTGTGGAAGAGGTGGGGTCTGGCAGGAGGTTAATGCTTTTTGAAAGCTAGCTCTCCTCTATAGGTAAGAAAAGACCTCATTTTGTGCTCATGCCAAGGCAGAGAGCTCCTGGAAGGGACAATATGTCTTGTGATAGCCAGAAGGGCTGCTGCAAGCTCCCTTCCTATGCAGGAGGTTGTGCAAAGCACGCTAACTTTCAGGTTAAATACCTGTTGCTTTAAACAGCCTGCTGACTTCACGGCACTCATCAGTTTAGCTCAGGCTTTGCAATCTCTTTAAGTGGAAGGGACTTCAGAAATCTTTGTTTCTGAAGAAAACCCACAGACTATCCCATTTCCCAAACCTGCTTGCTGTTTGGAGGGGCAGATATCAAAAAGACACTAATCCCACTGATCCTGAATGCATTGCATTTTGGAAAAAGCAGTTCATTGTACAGTCAACCTTATCAGCATTTTAAGACTTTCATAACCTGCCCTGCTGACTTACCCTGTAGCCCATCACTGACAAACTCTTCTGCGTAACCACACGTGTGTGCGCATTTCTGGGGGTTACATCTTTCCTTTTTCATGCCAGTATCACACAGAGACACAAACCACAACAGCCAGCTCTAGGTGCATGAGGGAAGCAGTCAGATGGTGGGGGCAGGAGAGCAGCTTTGGCCTTGCTGCCTGGCTTGCCAGGAGGTGATGGGTGCCAGTGGGTGCCCCAGAGGAGCAAAGAAGGGCAGTTATACCCAGGGAAAGCTGCTCCTTCACTGGGTCCCACACCTCAGCCCTTCATGCCACTTCACTCAGCAGCTGGAGCAGACAACAAGTCCCTTTTCTCACAGGTCTTGCTTTGACCTCCTTTCCAGCTTTTCTTTTTCTCCCAGTGCTTCCCCTTGAAGCAGCACCCTGACTCCACTCCACTTAGTCCTTCATGAGATGGCTTTTGCCTGTGACTGCTGGTATGATCTGAAAAGTAAGGCAATTGTTCCCTTAACCCTAACTAAAACACTACGATTCAGAAACCTCTGGGCTTCTTCTCATACCTCTTCATTTCCTGTTTATTTCAGCTCCCACTGCAACACCAAAGTGCAAAATTACACATTGATAGGGAGTCCAAAATGAACCTCAGTCACTACATTGTTAGAAAACCTGGGTCCTAGGGCAGCACTATTCACAGCCTTCACCTCCATCTAAAAAGGCATAACAAGCAGGAAGGATATGTTAACAGTTATATAGATATGCATAAAAAGCAAGCAAGCTAGCAAGCAAGCAGTTCACCTAATCAATTAAAGTCAGGTTGTTAAATAATCATATATAAGAGTTGTAAAAGTAGTGTGTGCATGTCTGTACAGATGCTTGTAGGTATGTAATCTTATTATTATGATAATTACTTAAGAATACCTCCCATTATCCTGTGTACTGTAAGGCAGAGACTAAGCAGCAAGAAAACCCTTGATTGCACCCAGGCTATTCCATCCAGACTACAAAAATCAGTTTCCTGGCACCACCCCAAATCACTCCAAATGCAGTAGCAGACAGATACGCATGTTGTTGCTTATTTTTATAGTGCAAATACTGAGTATATCGTTCCAGAAGCCTTCTATTGAATATTTTAACAAATTAAATGATTAAGTAAGTATAATCAGATAAATCCAAACTTGATGTCAGTAATGTGAAGAGAGACTGGTAAACAATGACAACTATGCAATCACTGCAAGAGAGCTTACTCACAAATTGATTTAGAGGGGAAATTACAGGCACATGCAACTATCATGTTGCATCAGAAACAGATTATGAGAATCCACAAATTCTAAAATTGTTCAATTGGTGTAGTCAGGAATTCCAGCCTAAATACATTATCTCCAGACAATGACTGATCCTTTTGCCTTAAAAACTTAAATTTACTTGGGCTCAAGAGGCTTATTAACTGTCGCATCCTTTCAGCTACCCCAAATGTCACCACGAGCTTTACAGAGGAGTCTGCTTGTCCAGCCTTTCCCTTGTGATTGGGTTCTTGTGGCAGGATTGCTCTGTGGAGCTTGATCCACCTACCTTGCTGTTCAAGTTACTGGGGACTTGAATTAGGGTAGCACAGTGAAGGTTTACCAACATCACGACAAGAAGTAACATAGGAGGAGTCTAATATATTGGAGGCACTCATAAGGCAGTGCTGTGCTCAAGTTAAATGTGACAATATTGGCCCTGAATTCCAGCTCCCTACAGGATTTGTCAGCTCAGCTCAGGCACACGCCCCCGAGTCCTGAGTGTGCAGAGGTGGAGCCAACTCAGATGTCTCTGCTCAGGCAGCACAGGTGCCTAAGGAAGGTAGCAGAAAACTGCCCACCTTGCTCAGCAGCTTAGGAGGGTTTTCCTGCAAATGACTGGATGTATCCTACTACATAGCTCTGTGTGTGATGTCAGACTAAAGCGTTTCACACGGTAAGACCAAAGCTGAGAAGACATTTTGTTTTTCAAAACTAACACCCATGTCCTGCTGAATGCTCAGAAGACAAGGCCTAAGGGAAAAGAAGTCATTGGTGTTAAGACAGTGGATCAAAACCACAAAATTTTGGTGCCATCTTTTATGTGTGTAAGAGACAAAGAGAAGGAGGGAGCAGAAAAAATAGAACAGTATTTATGGCCACTATTGCTTTTTTTATTAAATCAAGCTCTTCTCGTTGAAATGCTTTGTGACCTCCTGTTAAGCACCTAACACCTTCTCAGCCTTCCTTCATGCTCCCTGTGCTAGCAGTATCTCATTTATGTCTTTGTAAAATGCTTTGAGCCATAACAAGTATGAAAGGTGCTATACAAAACACTATTCTGATCTTTCATACCCTAGTTAATTTTCAAAACCAAAGTACTGTGCTTGGATGCACATATGCAGCTTTGGCTGTAGCCAAAATCGGGAGCTTTCTGCCTCTATCTGCAGGAATAACATGGACCTTCATGCTTTTAAACTCCACAGATACTGGGGGTGAGGAGGATGGGGGTGGGATCCTTTCCCCCTGGAGTAATCTTTAAAAAATTCCTGTATCATACTGCATCCATTTGAAACCTCTAAATGTTCATATCTGCAGCAGTCCTGTGGGTCACCTGCCATGGAAAAAAAATTTCCCTGGACAAAAAGGTATTAAAATATTTTATTATAGAAATATACTTTCCAAGCCTTAAACCAGATTAAATATATGAGAATTCCTAGAAGTCTATATTGTTCCCCTCAGGGATGCCAGAGTTTATTTACAAAGCTTATATATTGCTATAGCAAGGAGTTTTCACGGATGAAATCTGCTCAGGGCATTATGATGGATAGGTGGATGGCAGTGAATGGGAAAAAAACCACATAGAAGCTCCACCTGGCTGAATGGCATTAAGATTCCCCACGGGAGTCATATGAGGATGCAAGGTTTTTCTCTACTGTTTGCTCTAAAAATGACATACATGCATACATACATATATACATAAATGAAATCACTCACAGCACTCAATAATTTATTTGCTTCATGCTGGCCATGAATGTATTAGAATAATAAACCACCATATGTGTGACAGTACAGTCACTACTAGTGACTCCACACTATTGTAGCTTTGCAATAAGATAGCTTAATCTTTGTTTCTTTTGAAAGGTCAAAAGCAATGGACACATATAGCTTTAGAATCATATTTTCTGTTGCTTGCTTTTCCCAATATTAAAAAGGGTTGATGAATACCTTTTCTTAATGCTACACTCTCAAGGGCAGAAGTAAATCTAGCAGAACAAGGATTCCTAATTCTAAAGATGCTAATGGCAAATACTCACATGTGTGTAAATAATTAATTGCTTTCTTGCTAACAAGTCCAGGTTTTTCATTCTTTATTAGTGACCTGAAGGGTCGTTTTTTCTATGAGAAACAGAAATATTTAGGATTGTATCTTCCTAGTCCATGACTAATTTATAGGCTCTTGTGGCGTCAGGTGCAAGGATTCAAGATTCAATTTGTCACCCCAGGCAATTCCCACTTTAAAAGATGGTGCAGGTATTCTGCAGAAATAAATGAAGGAAAACATTAATGGTGTAAAACCAACAGCAGTATCCCCTATGGAGGTCATATCTTTCAAATTCATAGAGACACATCAAGATATTGAATGCTTTTTGTACTAGCCTGGAAAGACCATAAAGCCCTCTAATAATCTTCTACAGAAAAAAAAATAGAGAAAATTAACACCACATTTTTCATGCTGAACAGTATCAGCTACAGCTGGTTGGGTTTTTTGGCCTGCTTTTTCCCAGAATTTTGCTCATTGTTTTGTTTTTGGTTTTGGTGGTTTTGGCATTTTGGGGTGGTTTTTTTATTTGTTGTTCGGTGGATTGGTTGGTTTTTTGTTTGTTTGTTTTAACTTTTAATTTTTTCAATGTGATCTAGCATTTCCAAGCCTACAGCTCTATACAAGGATGACAGCATGGTAATGGGATAACAGAAAGAGTCAGACATCTAACAAAATAGAGTATTTTTTCCCCATTTTTTACTTTTTCCAGCTAGATCACCAATCGCATAAATATTTACTTTCTCTGTAAATGCAGCTCAATGGCTGCATTGTTAATGACTAGAATTGTACTCAAACAAATGTGTCTTGTTAATAAGTCCCCACCTGCTTCCTTAATATATCTCCCTGGGACTGATTCTGGGAAAACCTCTTCTCATGGGGGAGAGAAGAGCATATGTGAAAGATGTCCTGACCTCTGATTGTGAACACTAGAGACCTGCTTGGCTCAGAAATTCCAGAATCAGATCAAAACACTGAACCTCTTTGTTTTCCTTTCTGTAAAATGGGAGCACTTTGTACAGATTTCCTTACGCTGAAAAATACTGTGCAA
This sequence comes from Irena cyanogastra, assembly GCA_013397155.1. Classification (NCBI taxonomy): domain Eukaryota; kingdom Metazoa; phylum Chordata; class Aves; order Passeriformes; family Irenidae; genus Irena; species Irena cyanogastra. The sequence goes on along the minus strand of VWZV01004317.1, from coordinate 1,054,025 downwards.
ATGCAAGTTAATTACAGTGTAACTACGTGAATACTTCCAGGAGGATGACTGATTATGGGGATTTAACGACATGATGAAGTCTGTCTATGAGACATAACATTTTTATCTCTTTTCCTCTTTGAAATTCATTGTAAGCACTTACATGGAAGTGTATACTACTGTAGAGAACAGTTGTTCACTCCAAGGACTTGCAAACTCAGTATCTCGAGAAAATGCTGCTCACAAGGCTTCACGACATTTTAATATTTTGCTTTGCTTCTTGATTGCATTCACTTGAATTTGGTATTTAATCTAAGAACTCAAGAAACTCTGAGAAAATAATGTTCTTAAGACTATTGAAAATGTGTATTACAGCTTTCCAGAGTAAAACAGATTTCACATTAATACACACTTTTTACTGTTGACTGTTAATTTTGAAGAGTAATTAAGTATTTTAGATGTGTCTCCTCTTTAAAAACGTTTGTAGTCTATGTGTGTAGGGATGGTATTTTATGTTCTTTAAATGTCAAGATAGTTCTGCAGACTTTAACATTATAATGACACCAAATTTAAGTCATTAAAGGAGAGATTTATCTCGCGTTTTAAACATTGAAGTTAGGGGTTAAATCTAAGCACGTGAGCTTCTGCTGTAATGTAGAAAGACACAGGCCTCCAGAAGGCACTTATGAAAAGACTTATCCTTTAGAATTAACAATGAAATGATCTGTCATTTTGATTCATGGAGGTTAGCAAAGATAAATCCCCATTTTTAATTAGTTATGCAGGATGGATACCAGAAGGAAAACAAGGAATAATATAAAACATATTCGTAATATGAATCTAACAAAAGATAAAACAGGGACCATGCACATCTTCCCCTGTTGATGTTCAAGGGGAGGAAAGGCTGCAGCTAAAATAATCTGTTAGAAAAGTTACCTTGTGGATTTAGAGGGAACAGTTTCCAGTGCTATTGTCCATACCTAAAAAAGTCTAAACTCCAGATACAAAAAAATCATCTCAAGAATCAGTGTTTAAAGGTCTCATAAGATGCTTTCTCTTGTATTTTTTAGTCACTAAAACCAAGATTTTTAGCTTGAGTCATGTGGCTCACCCAAACAGCCATTTTCAGTTCCCACACGACATCTGTAGGCTGCAGTAACTTCAGTGGGAGCTCTATCAATAGATGTTTAGGCTTAAATTTCTAGGTGCTTAGGTCAAGAAACGCTGATAGCATTCACATTAATGCAATATGGCAACTGCAGATAGCTGCTGAATTTTTTGACTGCCTGACTCCACAAAGATTAAAATTGCTCTTTTTTAGCCTAAGATATTTCGAGTTCTATATGTCAAGGCAATTTCTATCACTCCAGATTTCAAGGCATGGAATTTTTATTTTATGATGGCAAACATTAGGGCTTCAATAGCCTTAGAGGTTTGTTTTTCACAAAAGGATTCAATACAGATTCTCACCATTCATCTGAAACTTACAGTATATTTAGAAATGCAATTAAAATGTTTTTATAATTATGTATAGAGTAATTCTTTTGTTTAGCAACCTGAGTCGAAGGGAACAGGATGGTTTGTACCACAAACATGAGCATGAAGTGAATATTTAATACCAAGAAGATAAACCTCTAAATAAGAGTCCAGACTGTCACTAAAACACACAAGAGTTGATTGTGTATAATGCAGCCTTTGAGGGGATACTAGAAATGACAAGACATTGGCAGGCAAATAGACCAAGGAAGCTTCCTGGATCTTTTCCACTGGTAAATTTTCTCCATTTTGGCAAGAGATATCTGTAATTTGTAAGTGGTTTTGATCTCAGGGAAACTTTCCTGCATTTCTGCAGTGAGGGAAGACTCTCTATACGGGAGGCTGTGATATCAGTGCCTTCGGGTGGAAGGCCAGGATGGAATTTGACACTCACACAGTGACTGGTACTGGTTTCAAAGACAGCTCTTATCTCTTCTTCTCAGAAACCAAGCAGAAAATCACAATGTTGTGCCTGACTACAGTAGAAAATATAAGGTCATAAATTGCTCCCTGTTTTGCTCAGATGCCAATTCCACACAACAAAACAGATGTTTTTCTCTCTGTCACCACCAGCAGCTCTTACACCAGCTATCATGAAAGCAAGGACAGAAATTACACAGTGTACATGTTATCTGCACTTTTATTCTGCATACTTGTGATAGTGGGAACATATAATAAGGGAGATAATTTTCTGGTTTCATTCAATAAAATAAACATTTTTCCCACTAAAATCAAACATTTCATAACAAAATTTTCCTCTTGAAAATAAAAATAAATATACACCTAACACTTCCATCTACATATTATTGTGTATATTTTGCAGCAGTGAAAGATGTACAGCAAGGAATCAAATATGGAAAAATTCTAAACGTTTCCTTGTCCCACCGGGTGTTAGTCCTCAGACAGGCCAGCTTTTGAAAACAATATTTGATAGTATTCAAGGAATTTTAAAACATATCTGTATAGAGAGAGTTGATTTTTACTTGTAAAATAAATTAGGTTCAGACTAGCAAGCCTTTAAACAAAATATCAGGAGAGACATTGTTACCAGAGATGAAGTCCTGCCCAGCAGGTTACCCAGCTACAAAGGCATACTTAAATTGTGCTTATCCCAATTCCATGTGGGCTCCTGTGGAGAGATTCCTGGGGCTGCACACATGTGGAACTAATCAATCAGATAAAAACATCTACAGCTCCTAAAAAACATATTCTGTGCTCCATGTGATTTTGGCACAAATGTGTTATTTAATATCATACCTGATCCAGGTTACAAATTGGCTGGGATCTGCCCTCTGATGAAGATGCTTTGCTACCTCAAGTGTTCTACACCTGGCCAAACAGTTTTTAACTAACTTCTCTCATCAGAAGGAATTATTAAGGTCTTTTATTAGGTCTTTAACAACGCTATGGAAAACAGCTATTGAGGAACCTGTATTTGCTTGGCAAAAAATCTCAGGGATTGGAAGACAGGCACCAGTACCTCATGATGTGCTTCTGGCTAATTAAGATGTTGACTGAGCCTATGTTAATCAAGGTCCATCAAACTATGCTTAATTAATATGTAAATTAGTAAACCCTTCCACAATTGCCCTACCATCTGAACTCTAGCTATGGGCCCCAAAACAGACAATAATTGGACTTATGGTTTATGTTCTCAGTTAGGGAAATCATTGTCTGAAAACAAAGGAATTGAGAGGTAGAATGCAAATGTATATTGTTTCAAAATACACATGGATACATTAGACAAATGTTATAGATATGCATAACAATGTGAAAGTTTAAAGACGTTTTGGAAAAAGGACTTCATGTGAGTGATACATAACAAAAGGAAAGCATTTCTTTCCTCAGATTAATTTCTCAGAGTTGATGGTCCCATACATATGACGAAGGGAAGTGCATCTAGAAGTCACTTCCAACCATTTAAGAGAGCCAAATTAGATTAATAGAATATTACTATAGATATCTTGAAAAAAAACCTGTTAGTTCAATCTCTTTTAGTCTGAACACATATTAACAGAACTTAGAATAACCTTAGGAAAATGTAATATTCAGATGGCCTAAGATATAATGAGCATGCCTGATGTTTTCTATCACCCAGTCCTAGATGTTGCCAGCTCAGCATCTTACCAAGGCCACATGAATTAGTCCAAGGAGACTGTCTCCCCTTGGCTTGGGGTTTATACAGAATTTAAATAATTGAGACAAAGTCTATATAGTTCTCAATTGTTTACAAAGCCAGTGAGAGTCCTAATTTAAGCATTCAAAATAGGTGCCTTCAGAAGATAGGGCAAATCCAATTTCCTTCTTTCTTCCTGCTTTCCTTTTTCCTCCTATTACCAAAATGAACAGGAGCACTTCAACGTTAGTCCATAAATAACTCTTTCGCTTCAATAGTAGTAACATAATAAAAACATGTAATAAAAATCAGCAGTTATTCAAATTGTGGGTGGCTGCCTGTAGACAGGCTAGGTGTGAAAGCTGGCACTGTAGCCAGTGATGATCAAGTCCATGTATGCAGTGGCATGAGAGGAGCTGCTGAGATGGCCTCCCCGTTGAGGGGTCTTTACATAGGGGCCTCATTTCAGAGGCCCTGGCAGGGCTACTTCTCCAGAAAGGCAATGTGTCACAATGTCCTGTGTCACCTCTCAGTCCCACGTGGGTGTCTGAGGTACCTCAATGCATCTCTAGTGGCACTAGGTTCCTATGTGCGGGCAAGAGAATTGTACTTCAGGTGTCAGCTGCCACTTGAGCTGAATCACATGTAGACATTTATGCACAGTTGCCCAATTTTTAGAGTCTTAATCTGGAACTCAATGCCAACCAGGTTGTATTGCATGTTGTCCCAGTTTTCACCCTTATTGTTCTCTCAGCATCTACTGACATTTCAAAACACTTTCTAGGCAATTTATTGACTTAGAGAGCAAAAGGTGTAGAGTACAGAAATAGTTATAAAATGAAGTAGCACCCAGTGCAAAGTCTGGGATTTAAGAGAGGTGCAGAGGCAGTCAAAATTCATTGTTCCTTCATTTGCCCCCTGAGAATGCTCTGAAAGTCCTTGAAGTCCCGAAGTCTCAGTTCTTACACCAGTTCTACACTGGGTAAGAAGGACTAACACAGGAAAAAAATTCCTGCATTTTTGTAATGTAGACGAATTTTGACTGACAGGTTGATCCTTAGCTTCCTTTATTTAGCACTGAACTATGATACTCCTATTCTTGGAAGCAAAAATAATTCATTTCTCTATTCTGTCTGTATGCAACCCATAAAACTTCAAAAGTTCTTACAAATCTCCACAGATGTCAGCTGATAATGTACTGGGCTTGGACAGACTCAGGTAATGTTGGAAGCTAAAAGTTCTTTCCCCTTAGGAAATCACTGGTGGTCTTTCCCAAAGTGTCAGCCAAAAGATCATTAAAATTTCAGTCAGTTTTAGTTGGATAAGATCTCTATCATTTCACTCTGCATCAGCTATTACAGACAGCATCCTGCCCAGTCTGCCACACCCTGTGGGCTGAATTTTAACTTTTAATGGACCAAAAATCAATCTTTTAAAACCTGGAAGTTTATCATGGAAAGCGAATACTACTTTTCTAGAAAGAGCTGAGATTTCAAAGATGAAGATTACTTACATCCAACCAGGAGGATCATGCTTGTAAACATTACAACATGCTTGTAAACATTACAGCTTTTCAAAAATGAAGGGCTATAGCCATACAGTATTGAAGCACACTCCAGTAAGAGAGTAGAATGTGTGTGAACTCTTCAAACCTTAGCCATATATCATTATATCTCCCAGAGATCATACATTCAAACCATCCTGCAGATGATCTCCTATTGAACAGGCAGTTCAATATCTGCCTGTTTACAATGGATTTAAAAACAAGAAAATCCCAGGATATGGATCACACTGTAAGTTGCTGGAGAATGTGCAAAAAAGAATGATGCACATCAATCATGCAGATTTCCATCACAAAATTTTGAAAGTTACAGAGACATATCTAGAAACTATAAGTATCATTGAAATATATATGACAAAAATACTCCACCTGTTCTATATTCTATTACTTCATGAGTAAAACAATACTGAATTGGTAACTGACTACTTTCACAGCATTTTTAAAAGAATGATAAATGACGATTTTGAAGCAGCATTCAAAATCTCTTGTTTTGTCAGGCAGTCAAGTGGGATCTGTGCTAATTCCTATCCTTTCCCACCAGACTGGACCTCCTGCTGCTTACTGTTTGCAACAGGGCAGCTCCCTGGGAGAGCCCAGGTGTGTTTTCCTCCTGTTAAGAATAAGACAAGTGGAATCCTTTTGGAGTATGCTTAGCCTGACTTAGTGACATTCACTTCAGGCAGTAATTCCTAGGACGACGAGCAGCCTTCAGCTCTAACTATAAGATTTGTGAGTCCTCTAACAATCTTGATAACAAACACAGGAAATGTTTAGTTAACATGGAAGATGTTTGATGTTTGCGTGAATCTTTTCAGATCTGTTCAAACAACAGATCTTACAGTGGTGTGAACAAGAGCAGAAGTAAAAGAATACTAACAAAACCAGCTGCGGAAAAATCTGCTGCATGTCAAGTACATTTTAATAAATTTTCATTAACACTATATGCACATATATATGTATGTATGCATGTAAATAATATAGAAGACACACCCTTTTTTCCTGTTGGGGTTTGTTGGGGTTTTTTTTGCTCTACATGGTGTTTATGTGACATTTGGACCAAGAAATGTGGGAAAAACTCACCAAAAAGTCACCAAGTCCAGCATGGCACCAGTGTGGCTGCTCCACCTTCACAATTTCTTTTACAGAAATGCTTATGTGTTTTAAGAGGCAATATTACTGGTTTGATCTGCATAAACCTTTCAGTTGTGACAGACAGAGGATAGATAATGATTGCTGGAACATGTTTAGATTGCTCTAATTTTGTAAGTGAATGTTATGTTTGCTTGTGTGTTTCCCTCTACTTTTGGAATTTTGTTCTGATTTAACTTAATAAAAGACATCTATAGTCAAGATTTACTTCTTTATGCATAAATGTGATGTTGTTGATAAAGGCCCTTTTCCCAACAATAATGGCCATATAAAAGTCCATGTATCTCTGCTTTTTAAAAATTGATGGTATAGACAATTCTCTGTTTCAGACAGGTAATTTCAGGAGTCTTTGGTAAAAAAAAATTTAGTATAGCTCCTTTATCATGCAGAGCTATAAAATCAGTTCTGAGCTCTGTTAAGTTAGATGCCTATTTTTTTCTCCAAAATACAACTTGGAAATTTAGAATTCATGAAAACTAGGAAAGAAATAGCAACAAATACATCTCTTTTATCTCTGTACACTAAAGGATGCTGTTGAACAGTTTAGAAACATTGAACCAGGGTAATTTCTCTTTTAGTGAACTAAGGATCCCCAACTGACGCATCAATTACCAGAGAACACATCCTGCTTCTTGTTTGCTTGCAGTGAAACCAAGGATGTGAAATAATCATTGCACCCTGGAGATACTGTTACCTTTGCCTACATACAACCAGGAGAGGCCTAACCAGAAATATCAGTTTGTTGTTATTTGCTAGGACTGACACTTATCACTAAGAGTAGGTACAAGTACGTGATAAGGACCACCCAAAATTAACTTTTATTTTTAAGGTAAGGAGTACCTCATAGTTGTGGTTGTATTTCAAGAGTCATGGCCATACCTAGTGGTGCAACACACAGATATTAATTAAGTTTCTCTTACTTCTAAAGCTGTTAATAAGCTAAAGAGAGGGAACATTTTTATTATAACTCCTAAAACACTGCTGTCACATTCTTATATTAATACTGCATTCTTATGTTAAATCACTGAATTTTTCTATCCTTGGGCCCTTCTAGCAGATCTCATTAGCGGTTGTTTTTGTGGAGATTTTTGTTTTTAAGCCAAAAGAGAGCCATAGTAACTGTGCATTTCCCAAACCATTTCATTCATGAATGGGAAATGAGTCTCCAAATCTTTACTCACATGAGTAACCACATTGATATCCTTGGGCCTTCCATTATTAGCAGCCAGAACTGTGAGCATAAATCTGCAGGATTTGGATGTGGCACTTCATTACTTCATAGCAGTGAAATCTGTAGCTGAAATCAATGGCTAAGCATGTGAGGCATATAAAAGATACACATTCTTTCATGGAGGTCTGATTGCAATGCATCTCTCAATTTTGTTTCGGCATCAACAAATAAGCATATCATTGTAAAGAGACATACAGACTATGGGCAGTAACTACAAAGACACATTTTAGATAGACATTCTAGCCTCAATAGAGGAGTTGGGAATAGTCCATCAGAAAGAACAGAATAAGAGTGAAAAAGGTCAACACTTCTTGAAAAACTAACATAGTAAGTCACAGACCAAGTTTTTGGTTCTCCGTCAATCAGTAGTGTAACTGTTGTCAATCATTCCCTCTTACCTTGTTTGGGATTTTTGAATGGCCACAAAAGAAACTTTTGTTGGTAATTATGGTCTTTACAATTCTTCTGAGTCACAGGCAGGATTTTCAGAGCCTGCCTGTGGAATAGGCATGGTATACCCCAAGCTGCGCTCACGTAAGTCCGACCAATTCAAACTAAAGTTTCCCACGATAATATGAAAAGAAATAAAAGATTCTGAGTAACACAAGTCACTATTCTAGAAATAACAAAAGGAACAGGATAGCCAGGATCTTCTGGTTTAACACTCCCTTTTTTTTTTCCTTTAAGATGATATATGTGATAACTTTTCCATTGGAAGGGTGCAGTTAGACAGGATATGCACCTGTGCATCTTGGATAGAAAGGGTATTTCTATTCTCTGCCTAACCACATGCTTCCCATTACACTGATAGAAGCATTCTGCCAAAAATTACTGCCAAGAATTAAGGCTTCTTCATCTATTTTTTTAATTCTTGATTTCCCCCAGGATTTTTCCTTTCCTCAAATGTTTTCACCCTCCACAGATATATTTTTGTTTTGTTTTCTTTGGCTATCAATTTATCTTGGCCCTGCTGAAAACATGAAAAGATTTGTGCAGAAAGGTTCTCACATAAAACCCAGTTTCAGAGTTGATTCAGCAAAGTAACAAATCTGATAACATCAAAGCAAGAACATCTGAAACTAAGAATTAGGCAAAACAGATTTTTCAACAAATTGCAGCCTCTATAAATTTTCAAAGAGCCAAGTCTGTTTATTTGCTTATTTTCCTAGCTTTGCCAAAAGAAAGGCTCAAACAACTTTGGAAAAATAACAGCAAAGTTGTTCAGCGGAAACCAGCCCCTGTACTGTAAACAGTGCCTCTCCCCAAACTGCAGCTGCACAAAGCAGAGACAATGCAGGGACCCTCAGCATCATTAACCAACTTCCCCTCCTCACCAGCCCATCGCTTCGATAAAGCGATTACAATAGCATCATGGAACAGTAGAACAAGGAAAAAAAAAATAACCTTACCAGCTTCTCCTACAGTACACAGCTGAAAGGAAAACAAAACCCCCAGCTGCCGTATCGCATGCAATTGGTCTCTCAGAATGAACTGACTGAAAGAACTATGAAAGGCTAAAGTCTTTCGGCCCCTCTGTTCAGCCTCTCTTCAGCTCCCACTCTCCGAGCTTCCTCACAAAGCCATTCTCCTGCTCCCTAATCCTCGCAGAGGAAAAAGCGGCGCGCACCGAATGACTCCAGCAGGAGCGATGCTGCGGGGGTGGGGGCAGGAGAGATGCTGCCGCCGCTCAGCCCAGCATCCCCGGGGACGGAGCCAGCAGCGTGCCAGGCACCTGGCACAACAGCCCGTGCGCAGACAGCACGGCAGGACGAGGCACGGAAAAGTGCACATCTCCAGCCATCACCCTCTCAGCCACTCACTTCTGAAACGAGAACACCCCTGGGCGCCTGCAAGAGTCCCCCGCACGCATCTCAGTTAGCCCGCACTGAAGTAATTAGGCTTTTTTTCTTCTTTTCAAATCAGCCACGTGACTTCCTAAAGCTCTTGTCGGGCCTTAGATGTTTGTTTTTCACAAAGAACATGCAAGTAAATCTTAAATATTTCGAACAGAAAAAAAAAAAACAACCCAACAAAGATGTTCCCCCCCAGAAAATCAATAACAAAATTATAAGAAAAGAGACCCCAAGAGACACAGAATCAATAACATTATGAGCACTATATTAAAAAACCACTGGTGCCTCCCTGAAATGCTTCTGATAGCTAAAATCAGAACAAGAAATTGTAATTTTTACAATGAGAAAATGAGTCTATCTTCTTTTCCAGTTTATGTAAAAAGAGACTACATTTTTGATACAAATTATCTTGAAAATGAGATAGATATTGAGATAACATGCCCTGCATAGCCTCTGCTTTTCAAGGAAGCATTAAATCTTTGTTAAAGAAACACTGTTGTCGTAGTAGTTTTTAGCACAAGTTTTACTTCTCCGTGAGATGCAAAGAACTCAGAAACAGGCAGCTGCCACAAAGTAAATCAAAGACCTAGAAAAGCAGATGGCATAATTTCACATCTTAAATGTTGGCTGTGAGCCTTCCAGTAATAATTTATAAGGAGACTTCCTCCTGCTTGTTCCTCTGCTTGGCAGCATGCTGTTTGAGCCTTTCAAACCAAATAAATAGACTTCAAGCCACCAGCTTCACACACACTAACACTTACCAATGCTATTTCAACCTGACACAAGCTGACTTTGTTCCTCTGTGACCCTGGAGCGAAAACCAAGGTGACAGTTTGATGGATGTGATCTCTTTTCACAATGTGGGTTGTGACTTCACAGCCCTGTCTCCCCATTATTGCTTAGCTGAAGGAGGGGACAGGAACAGAGGAGAATCTTCCACAGAGCCATTTTAACAGTCAACCAAACATGCAATAAATGCCTAGAACACATTTTCCTACCTCAAAAATGTGAATTCGAGGGAATCTCTTTCCACTTTTCCTGTAGTTCAGGTCTAATGGCAGAAGGAAAAGGATTCTACTGGAGGAATTGATCCAAACTGTTTACTTCAGACATATTTTAGTTTAAGAAAACAACAACATCACAGAGAACAAAGGAAAGAAGGAAGGAAGGAAAGAAATAATTTGGTTTGCTTTGAATTGTTATGACCAAAGAACACTTGGACTGTGACTTTTGTGAATTATCTCTTAACTGTGCTAATTCAGTTATTGAACCATGAATCTTGAACAATTCTGTACTGGACAAAGGTCTCACTGCAGCAATCTGAGGCAAACAATTGGAGTGTGATGTCTTTTATTTATTACCTAAAAGACATCATGAAGTATCAGAGGATTCGTATATCTTGAAATTGGTGTCTGCAAATTCAGTATTTGAGTACAGATTCTCTGCTAAAATGAATTCAAAAATCTTTTTATAAGATTAACATATTTAACATAAAAATTCTCCCAGATTTCACAGAACTCTTCATGAAGAAATTTCCGTTCTATGAAAACAGTTGAAGAAGGAAGATGGTGAATGAACTCTGAAATGTAAGGCTCCACCTCCACAGGCTTGAGCTCATTAACAGACATCCTAATGCCTGTAGTCAGCCTCTAATTTCCTTAGAGAGGAGCACAGATTGCTAATATATTTTGGGCTTTGTTTCTGATTGTTCATCTAATCAGATGGGTTCAATCATGGATACTGGAGGGTGTCAGAGCTCTGATTTTACAGGTGATTTTACTGGGGCCAAATGACCTGCCTCAAGGAAGTCTCTGGCAGAAAGCCAAACCTCTGCTGCTCCAGAATAGTTCACCCCAGCTCCAGTGATCTTCATGCTCCAGAAGATCATCTCTGAGACTAGGGCCTAGTCTATTCATGTTTGGGATAAAGCTTAATATGGTCTGTATTTGTTATCACACAAATTATGTTACTATTGTTTCTGATTTGGGATTTGATATTCACAATTCTGTCAAAAAATATGGGCTCCTGTTCATTCTTCCAAAAAACAGTAGTCTTTTCAAAAAGATGCACTTTGTTTCAGATAACAGTATTTAAGTGCTTACATATTTACAAATATTTCTATTTGAATAGAATTAGAATATCTGTGAGGTAGTACCCAACTTATGATACTGAAAGATAATCAAACAATAGACAGAAATTGATTGATATTCCAAAAAAAAAAAGCACAATTTGACAGATTTGTACAGAGGAATATCAGCAATTATTGAGTTTCATCAATTCAAGTCCATTTTTTAGGTTTCGTGCCTTTTTTTTTTTTACCTAAAAACCACCTTAGAATTACACTCTTGGTTTAGGTGACCCCATTCTGGGACTTAGGGGGGACTCTAGCCTGATGAAAGTCATGTGGTATGAATTTCAGCCTTTGAAAAGAGGTTTTAAAAGATGTACTTGTGAACCAATTATATCCCAATTACAGCTTCTAAACTGCCACCATTGCTTCTTCACTTCCCCCTAACAATCCGAGAGCATTCCCATTGTAAAGAAGAAAGTGTCTGAAACATTTTGGAAACAATAAGGCCTCTTCACAGGCCACTTGATATAAATACATTACCTCTAAATAAAAAAGTTTGTACCATGCAGCAGGTGGTTAACTATGCTACGCACAAATGAGATGAGCTCTACCGATCAAAAGGAAGAATGAAGCATGAAAAATGCAGCCACCTTTGTACTTGGAAGCTTGCATAGAGGAACAAAAAATTCACAATAGGAGAAAAGCTACAGGCACTAAAATTTTGGAAGAGCTCATTTTTCTCATTCTTGTAGCAGAATGTAACTTTCAGACTCATGATGAGTATCTGAAGGCAGTTTGAGCTTCAGGAAATAGCAGCAGGTTTGCACACTCTGCTCCCTAAGTTATTCTCTGCTTGCTCACAACTGTGTCCTCTTATCTGTATGATGTGTCCAAACCACCTTTTTTTTTGCACAACATTTACTCCTTCCCATGTTTCTAGGATTAACAAAATGCATAAGGCTTTCATTTGGATAACAGCCATACAGGTTTAATAGCAATCATAAGAGTAGTTCAAAGAATCTTTTCTACAAGCAGAGTGGTGCAGGCAATTGCACTGGAAAAGATTTCAGCAAAACTAAAGATTCCTAAGCTCTTTGACAGTCACTGGTGAGTGCACTCTCATTAGTGCAATCTACTGGAGGTCTTTGAGTTTCGTTTTTTTTTTACCCTAGACTTCCAGTAATTCTTAAAGGCAGTGTAGAAAATGGAATAATGGGAAGAGCTGGGTTGGAAGGGACCTTAAAGATCATCTAGATCATCTGGAGATGGCATATCTTTATAAACAGAAGGAAATGCACATTTTAAAGATACACCATCTGACTTTTAAGCATTTGATTGAGAAACATGAGTTCCATAGTCAGTAGATGCTCTAGAGTACATGTTTTAATGGGCTCCTTAGCTCCTTAACACAATCAATTAATTTTAAAAGTTTACTATTCAATGGTAAGGTTGTTTAATGATCTATGCTCATATAACATATGTGTATCAAATTTCAAGGATATTCTTTATCTACTTGACCAGATTTTTCTTCTGAGGAAGCAGTGGGGTGGCAACTCTGCAAACTGGAAGGGGAGTAGCTCAGCAAGAAGGAAGGAAGGATTAGCAATGAGAGGAGAACACAGTAAAAAAGCATAGTTGGGGAAAAAGGGAGAGAAATTAAAAACTCTGATGATTAGAGCCACTTGAGCAAAAATGTTACTGAAGTCAATGTTTCACTTTGTCAAGGGTTATCTAATAGCATTTCCCTGGGGTTTGATCTCCATGAGTTCAGCCTAAACCCACTCTCTGCTTTTGTTTCAGAGCTGGATGAAAGCAAGGCTTCAGCAGGGCAGCTGGGTTTACATTAGGAGTGTGTGTGTGTGTGAAGCTGAGGATGTCCAGCTTGGAACTTCAAAGCACATCAGCCAAGGCTGGTGCATCAGCCTGCAAACTTCAGGGAATATGTCAGTCTTCCTAAAGTTAGATAGAAGAGCAAAATTAAAACAGCAAAGCAAAAGAACAGCATGGGGCTTGCGCAACACTAAATCTTCATTCCTCCTTCAGCAATAAGATACAAGGATCAAAAAAGAGGTTCCCTGTGAATTTGGCAAGAAAACACATTCTGAGTGCCTTTTCAGAGGCTTTGGCAGATATGGCATGCTGGTCTTGTGCAGCCAGAAAAAATTCCTATAATCCAACCCCTCTTCCACAGCCTTCTGCATCAACCTAGGGATGAGCAGGCAGCATGGGGTCAGGAGACATCCGTATTATGGACATTCCCTGGAATTTTTTAAAGATCAGATATTGTCATCACAGCTGTGCCACAGACAGGCACAGGCACTGAGAAGACTGGAAGGCCTTTAAAGCCCAACCATCAAGACTTTTGTGACCCTTTTAGCATTTAAAGACAAACATCTGCTAAAAAATTCTTAGGCTTGGAGCCTCAGACTGTTAAGTCTTTTGGAGGAGACGCATGTATTTTCCCTGTAGTTCAGAGGTTTGCAGCACAGCTGGAATTCCAACTTTTGAATATTACTGCAGTGAAAACATATACACAATGATTTAAATAGTGGTATTCTTGTCCATTTTTCCAAAACAAAGAGAAATTAATAGAGTTAACTAGGGTATATTTGGGAAGTGGGGGGAGAAGTGAGGAGTAAAGTGGGGTACTCACATATGGTACAAATAGCTTATGGGAAACTGCCCTGCAAACTGCTGCAAACACAAGCATCATCAATGCCTTACAGTTAATCAGACTCCACACAAGAAATCTACTTATAGCAACAAGAATTTGTAGCACTGAGCTGGAACATAAGCACTGTTGCAGATTTACTCCCTCATTAAAGATTCCTCCCAGGAATTATCATCATATTCATATGACAGGAAAAAATAACATATGACTTTATCTGGACATTATCCAATAATGTATGCAAGAAAAGTAGAATATTAGGTGTGAGAAATGCCTGAGTTAATATCATGCACTGCTCTTGCTGTGAGAAAATGTGGGATTTTTTTTTTTCTGCAAAATAATGTAAGATAAACCTATTACAATCCAGGACAGATTTCAGAGTATATATTAAATGGCAGAGGATTCAGAAAGTAATAATATGGCCTAGAACTGAAATAAGAAGGGGAGAAACTTGAAAAGGCAGCTTTGCAAGGCTGGAAAACCCAGTTTCCTGTTTGAGTACACAAGGAGCTCTCATTCTAGGTATGGCAAATGCTGTTTCTGCAACATCTCAGCAGCAATCTCCACCCCTCTTTCAGAGGCCACTTCACCCTCGGTGCTCAGACCTATATGATGAGGAAGAGGATGGCATAGCTGATGGTCAAACATAAGGGAAACCTCTGACCATTGCAAAAGGGAGCCTCAAGTTGAATCACCAAGAACCAGTAATCCCAGGAAATTATTTCTGACCACATACAAACTTCAAGGCCACCTTCCTTTACATCTCACATACAGATTTATGCAGTCAAACTGCCTAAAATTTAATGTAATTTGGGTTTTAAGCTCTTATAACATTTTACGCTATTCTTTTTCTCAGGCTTCCCTAACCATTCTCTCTTTCCTCTCTAATGATGTATTTCCCCTCTGCATTTATTTTGTGGTTTTTAATTTGACTGACTAATTCTCTTTCTCTTATAGCAGCTTACTGGTCCAATTCAACATAATCAAAGTAGTCAGAAATTTTATTATACTCAGCTATGTGTTTCCTTCCACCTAAAGAACTCCACTAAAGCATAAGTTTTGTTATGAACGGCATAAACTTCGTGCTAGGGTCAAACCTAACTTGAGTTGATGGACAACAACCAAAAAACTGACTGTCCAAAGTTTATTGTCTGTAATGAAGAGAAATATGTCATGAAAAAGGCCAGAGCATAACCTCTACAGCACCAGGTAAATAACATTCTTTCTTGTACCAGCTGGATGATGCAGTGATGCTGGCAGATACTTACGTGATAGCTTATGTGCTATTTCCAAAAAAACTCTGAATCCCTCTTCTGTGCGGGTGTGATTTTGCTCTTCTAAAATCCCCTGGGAGCAGGTTTGATTTCTGCATAGCAGTTTGTGGAACCAGCAGGCTTGGCTCCCGTGTAAACGAACCTGCCTGTGGAACTGCCGTGGATCAGCCGCCCAGGAGTAAAGGGAAAGTTTACACTTCCGAAAGAAGGCCGGCGCTGGCAGCTCCCCGCGCTGATTTCGGAAGAGGAGAGGCTCCCTCCTATGGCTAAACCGAGTAAAGCTGCGAGCACCGCCGTGAGCACGGGTACTTCAGACAGAAGGTCGAGAAAGAAAGAAAGAAAATTATAAAAAAATTCTCACTATTACATATGCGAGGCACATGGAAACTGAAATCCAGAAATTTATATTTTGCAGGCACAAAAAACCCCATAATAATAATGGCAAGAATCTGAGTGTTCTAGCTAAACACCTCACACTTCACGACAGAAATAATTTTTTAAAAAACATTTTATGCTTTTGTAATATTTTAATAGCTAAAAGAGCATGGCAGTCAGAGAAGGGACACCTTTCTGGAATAAATATGAGCTAGAGAATGAAGAAAGCTAGAGAATGAAGATACATTGCACAAAAAACCCGATATGTCTAACATTATCTCAAACACATTAGGCATGCATGAAGCATAACACCAGAAACAAATAATGTAAGCGATTGCATCCTTACTTATGACCTATTCTTAGATTTTACTTTTTTTTTCTTACACTAGAAAGCCAAGGTTCTGATACTGCAAACTTGGAATTACTGAACTGAATGGTTCAGAAGCACAGGTTGACCTATCTAAAAAAATAGCAGCTGTATCCTGAGTCCAATAATGCCACTTGCCTAAAGAACATAAGCATGGCAAGAAAGAGGGGAAAAAATGTTTGAGACAATATTCAGTTATTCATTTTTGACTTGAAACAGGTTGTGGTTTTCAAATTTCCTTTATTACAATTACAGCAAGTAAACTCTTTCACCAACTCTCTCTGGGCAGCTCAGCTTACATTCAAGCCTACCAGACCTAAAATGAGTTCTTGGTTTCCATTGTTTTTATGGCAATAGTATTTATCACGTAAAAGAAAAAAAAAAATCATGGATAGTGTGCTTGAAGAAATAATATTAATTCCTCTAAATTAATATTGCATTGTTTTACAGCTGAAAAAAAAAAAGGCCTGGTGGTTAAAAATGTTTTCCTTTAATTTATTTCCCATTTTAAGGGGCTCTAATCTTGGTTTTTCATTTGTTCCATTTCAGTCTCAATACATGGGAGTGCAAAAGAGTATGTGACCAAGTACAATAAACAACCTCTTGACTGCTAAAATTTTATTGTGGTATACTCAGCACCTGCACTAGCACACTTTTCATTAATGGACTACAGTAAATGTTTATATAACTACCAAGAGAGTTTATTAATGTGAACAAAAATTCTAGCAGATAGATCATCCTTTGCAGCTATTAACCTCTACAATAAAATGCAGTCTGACATACACACAGTTCTCTGAGGCACCTTAGATTAATGAAAAGGGGGATATAAAATCAACCCTGATCCTGTGGTAAGAAATCCCTTTTGTCTCACATACCAGGTTTTTTTTGTACAGTTTAAACTATTACAACTTTTATGAAAAATAAAAAGGACAGCTTTAATTTTCAAATAAATAATCAATTCTTCTACAAGAAAACTTAGTGTTCTCTCAGGCCTCTGCATGTGAGTGGAAATCAAAGGTCTGAGAAAAGCTACACATGAGCTATGCTCTAAAACACAGTAACTCCAGTAAGCAATTTGCTGGATAGAAACATTCATATCTGGGATGTACCAGATTTCAAGGTTTTTCAGTCTGTGTTTTCCACCTTCTCTTATTCAAGGATGTGGAGGACAAATGAATCTAATCCCCAGACTGTAAATCTCCTCTGAGTGAAATTCAGTTTGAACTGTTAAGTGTCATGGACATTAGAACAGGAAGAAGTAACAACACTGCAAGTATTCTATCCTGGGAATGTCTGATTTTTCTGTAATGCAGCTATTTGATTTATTTTCCATGCGATGAAGTAAAGGAAACAATATTGAAAGTGCTTGAAGCAACTTTTATATAAAATATTCAAGATGTGTTGGTTTTCAGTTGTGTGTCATTTCAACCCATACAGTAACCTCTTGCTGGCACTAACTCAACAGCAAGATGTGGCATCTCTCATTCATACAAATAGTCCTGAATTAAACAAGGGTACATGAAGGAATCTAGATTAATTACACACGAAACTTCCCAAATCCATGGATAACCTTTACTAAATAATTCAGAAATTCCTGGTTTTTTTCTGATGATGATGATATTCTTTTATTCCCCTGCACATATGGGCTTACTACATGTACATATGCACATATGCATACATAGCTTTGTGCAACCATATCACAGAAATTACACTAGAAATCACTATAAAAAAAGCATCCCTTTATATATTTTTTTTTAATTGCCAGGGAAGCTTGACAGCATTCTTGTATTTTTCTCTCCTCGAGATTTCACAGAGCTTTCAGAACAAGTGACGTCTTGAATACGCACCTTATTTAAATAAGAATGGGGGTGAATATACTCTTTGGCAGTAGCAGCGCCTCCAAAGACAAATGTTGTCTCCTATTACTGCTTTTCTTGCTGAAAGCCAAGCTCTGAGCCTTGCACTCAGGCTGGGAGTCTGCTGAGCCCATTTCAGCTGGGCTGGCAGGGGTCTTGCTCCCCGAGGGAGGAGGTCAGCCCCACAGCCTGGGAGCAGAGGGCAGGGGAGCTGCAGGGTGACCCCACAGCCCAGACACTGTGCTCACTGTGCTCTGCTTATGGCCAGACGTGTCTGACAGACAGAGGTCATCTTCCCTCGTGGGGATTCATCCACACAGGCAAATCTCTCCTTCTGTCTGTTTCTGTCATTTGAATAGCAACCGTGACAACAAGAATGGTTTGCTGGCGACATTTGGGGTACTGATGAACTCATTTTCAAAGAGCATTGCAAAAAGAGACATAATTGTGGGTGCCTTGCCACTAACAGAAAACTAAATCACACAACATGTGATGCTCCTTACAAATAAAAGGAGTATGTAGCAGTAGAAAGGACATCGTGGAGAGAGAGACTAGGTATTAATACAAATTTTGAAGTTTGCACTTCATCTCTATTGCTATTGTGTGCTTCCACCGTGACCTTGGATAATCCTGATCTTGCTCTTCTTTCCTTACCTGCTCTTAGAGTGGAGTTTTTGTTCCCTCAAAAGATAAGCATTGTTAAGAAAAAGCCACTCAGCTTTATGCTGTGAAGGAGTATCATAAGCTTTTGAGTCTGTAAATAAAAGATATATGCAAGAGAAGATTATCCAACAAGCCTATATCTTCCAGATATCCTTTGATTTTTAGTTGTTCTTGTTCTATTTGAACTATTTAAAGAATGTAATCACGAAGCTACCAGCTCTATTATTGGTATCTTAAGAAATAGATCGGTGGGTAGAGCTGTTTCCACTCTTTAGAATAATTTAGCATTTTTATTTTCCCACCAAGGAAGTTAACCATATCTTTCAGAAATTATTTATACACCAGTAGTCCCGAAAGCATAAAAAAAAGCTGTACATTGCTGTTTTCCTTTTATTGCTGATCTTTTCATAGAATGAATAGAAATAACTATAAATTAGAAGAGAGATTTATAGGATGTAGTATCTAGCACAGTATGAAGTATCCAATAGTTTTCCCTACACAGAACTCCATTTCTAAACAATTCACTTACAATTAATAATGTACTGCAATCATATTCAACAAATCATGCTGTCTTCAGAGAGAGGTGGTGTGTTGAACACCCAGCAGCTGCGCTGGTAGAGCAACCCAGCCTTGCCCAGTGGTCAGCAGTATGCAGGGTGCCCCAGAGCCAGATGTGCCAGTACAGTTTCTCCATATTCTCTGGCCCAGTACTGGCAGCTTTTTGACAGACGTCACACACCATTTGTGATACTACAAAGAAAATTCTGGGAGTGAACAGACACTCTGAGGACATCCCCGAGAGCCAGTAGATTAAACATCATCTAGAGAAAAAGCTGCTGGAAGCCTTATTGTTGCATTCAGTGGGGACAGCACCATGTTCTGTGCCAAAGCAGGCATATGCTGCCTTCACCAGCGCTGCTCCTGCACACACAGACATCCTGAAGCAGCAGTGGGGAGGGTGTTGAAACAGTTCTAGTGTTCAGTCCGTTGCTGATCTGCACTGTGAAAACCTACAGGGTTCATGGTTACCTGGTGTACGAGTTACAGGGCTATTTCTGATTCATATAACAATTAGCTCCAGGCCTTCTTAGCCTTCAACCGTGTAAGAGACTTAAAAGCCTGCTTGTCTTAAGCACTATTAGGATCACTGAAGGATTTGCCCTCTATGGCAAACTATAAAAAAGCTGCGACTAGCAAAGCCCACTCCCCACCCCAAATATGCCTCTGGATTTCTGGAATTTGGACTTTGAGTTAAGCCACCTGACAGGACCTTGAGACAAGACTGTACTATTGTCCGATTATCTCGGGTCTAAGGAGAAATTAACAAGGCTGGGGGTTTCCATAGCCCACAGGCTCATTTGCAGAGGCCAGGTTTTCACACTCTTTCCCTGCTGGTCAAGGGGGAGGAGGAGTTTTTTAGTGAGTGATGGTGAAACCTCTGGTCCACATTAGACAGAATAAATGAGCACCCACCAGCAGAGGCTGCAGGTTGGGCAAAGTAAGCAGACCCTGAGGAGATGGGATGGTGCTTTTTATCACACCAGTTTTCTTCCCTGACAAAAACTGGCCCAGTTATAAAACTTCCCCACCCCAGGAAAATCACATTCACACAGCACATTTATGTGAAAGGCAGCTGCCATGTCTAAGAAAGGGTCACAAACTATCAAAGACCCTCAAAGTGCCCCCAGACTCATTTCTGAGGCCTTCCACCAGAGAGCTGCATGTGATCCACAAACGTGGCAACAGATCCAGTCTTGCAAAAGGCAGTGTAAATCTTCCCTGGCCCCTGCAGGGGTGGTGCTTGGGTGTACCCACATACACCTGAGCACATATTAACCCACTGGACTCTGTGTTTTGGGGGACACCCATGACCAAGAAGAGCAGAAGAAAAGGACCAATGGGATGTCACTGAATTCACAGGGATGGTGTCTATCTCTTTAATCTCTCTGTCAGTCTCTTTCTTCACCCTCT
Organism: Irena cyanogastra; assembly: GCA_013397155.1. NCBI lineage: Eukaryota > Metazoa > Chordata > Aves > Passeriformes > Irenidae > Irena > Irena cyanogastra. Next base: position 1,033,355 of record VWZV01004317.1, on the reverse strand, counting down.
CTCTCTTTTTCCTATTTTTCTATTGCTCTACTTCACAATTGCTGTTAAATAAAATCCATATTAATGACTTCAGCATTCGATCTCCATTGCATACTAATTTGCACAGAAGCATCTCTCACTAATCACAGTAATCAGATCATAGAAAATCCCCAACATACACAACTTTAGTGAAAAAACATAGCCTACTCTTTCCCTTTCCTCTCATTCCCGATCATCCCTTAAGAGCCAACACCTCCACAGGCATGGAATATGTGTTAGGTCAGAATTTCCAAAGAGTAGACCTTTTTAATTTGTACACTGCAGTATGAGTTTGGGCTAAATAAAACAAGACTGTAAATTCCTAGATCTTCAGTTTCAGTCTGTGAAAGAGTCATCTACTAAGCTTGTACAGTGTCTAGAATAATGTGCTTTTCAAATACAATATACAAATAATATCATTTAATGCAGTATAGTATTATGAATAATAAAATGAAGAGCTAGAATTAGAATCAAAATTTACATTTAAGTGAGTAATATAACAAGAGATATATGGGTTTACATCCTCCTCTTTTACAAGAAAGCCATCTGTGAACAGACTTATACCTACTATTCCTGTTAGATTTGTGTCACTGACAGTGACTACAAAGAAAAAAGAGGCAGGAAATGCAATTCATACTCTCAGCATATATCTAATGATGCTGTATGAAGCAAGGATGATCTGTAGTGGTGAGAGAGACATTAGTGTGCAATGTCTGCTTTTCCCAAAGCATTGGCAGTTGCTCAAGTGGAAAAAAAATGATGTTTTTCGACAAGGGCAGATCATCTATGTGCAAATGGTGGCTCTGGTACACAGAAATAATCAGGAATTTGGGATATTAAATACTCTTCATCAGGAAATTATTGTTTCAAAAGATTTATTCAAAAAGACAAACATTTCATGAAGATATCTAGCTTTCAGTTTGGAATCTGAAGCTCCACATCTGAAGTGACTGTCATAAGGACAAGCTATTTTGGGGTTTTTTTACCCCTTCTGGGGAACAGCCTAAAAATACTCCTCTGTTTTTTCTTTTTTTTTTTTTTGAATCTCAGAAGATTTTAATGGGATGAGAAAATTGTTTCCTGCCCAGCTCTCATGGTGAGTGGCTGGCAAATGATAGCAACACACAGAATGCAAACAGCTGGATTCAATCACTGCGCTTAGCAGCTCCATGAAATTTGATTGTGGATGCACCAGGTACTCTAAGAACCAGTAAAGAGAGTTCTTGCAGACTCCAGGACAGGCACCTGGCACTGACAGAGTTCTGAGTCTATCGGGGAATGTGGCACATCACACACCCAATTGATGAATCAATTAATCACACTGTAATTAACATGGATGTGTAATGACTTGTGCTTTACTGTCTTTAGAGGTAAACATTCAGATACGAGACAACGCAGCAAATTCCTGAACTGTCTGACTGAGGTATTGGTACTTGAAACCAAAGTCACTGTCACACCTTTCTAAAAATACAAACGTGTTTCTACAGTAAAGCTACTTTTAGGAGGAACATTGCCTAACGTGTCACTCAGAGCACCATTTGGTGGAAAAATCACTCCATGTAAAAGAAGACATCTTCTAGAGAAGGATGTACAGATTCAAACTCCAAAAGAAATGCATTTTTACCCTCCAGCCCTCTTGTCTTCTAAAATTCATTATTTTTATTATAATGTATATCTATCCCACCACATTACTGATTTAATGGTTGGAATAAGTGTTTTCACATCATCGTATAATAGAACAATATTTTCAAAGTGATGTTTTATTGTTTTTTTGCACTGATGGTGTTATCAGATTAAAGATCAAGAAGCGGATGAAAAATTTATTAAAAAATAAACATATTACAAATCTTTGCAATTGTCAGCTTAGCTAAGTCACACACACATAAATTGAAATTTTATAGACATGGGAAAAGCTGTGTTAGCTGAAGGAGTTTTGTAAGCTTACTTAAATAACGTGTTTTATATCATCAGCCAGGTTCCAACAAAAACATGTAATTTAAAATTAAAAAAAGAGAACTTAGCGAAGTCCATTCTCATGTAGGTTGGTAGCTTATGGCTAAGCAAGGGGTTAATCTAGATTGGCTTCTAGACTTCCTTCCAACCTGAACTTCTTATGTTCTTATCAACGGTCTTTTTTAAGTTTAAAGCTTCTGAAAAGATTGAACTAGTAATTTGACTCCTAGAATTATTTTTAATTAAAAAAAAAACCAAAAGGAAAATAAAAAGGCAGAGTAATTTCAACAGCACCAGCATGTAACACAGCCATACCACAGCCTTTAGTGCTGCACCCCTCAGAGAGCTGGACAACTCACCCCAGCAGCAGGAGCTTGGTGTGCCTGTGATGACATCCACAGGGATGGTTACAACGGCCTCTCACAGTCACCCCTTCTGCCATAGCTAAAGTTTTTAAACAAGTTTTTAAAGAAATGTTATAACGGGAGCAGGCATGGAAACCAGTTTGTGGACTTGGGAATGTGTTATCAGGATATGTTACTGCAGGTTTGGATGAGCCAAATTGACTTTTAGAACAGATTTCCTAATGTAGGCAGGATTTTATAAGAGTGGACTAGACACATTTGTTTCCACTTAAAGGTGGAAAATTAGTGCCTAAGAATAGCAGTTAATAAAAAATTTAACAATATTCCTTCCACTGAATGAAAAAGCCTTATAATTATGAAATAATAATTTCCTGTTTGAATAAACCAAGTATATATAACGGCACATAATGAAGACTGAAGCTAAAATGCAGTGGCTTTTCGTCTGCAAGCATTATAGTGAGAGATTTCTGGAGAAGCTTTACAGAAAACAGCACTGAAAAAGCAGGAAAATAATGCTTCAGTCAGAGGGGGTTCTTACAGCTTCTTTATGCAAGCTTGTCTTCTCATGGTTTCTCTCCTACACTCAGGTAAAGTGTACGGTATGAAGAAAAACAAAGAACTAAAAATTGTTAACAGAATCCTATCAGCCCTTGTTTGATTTGTGTCTGTAGAACAAAATAACATGATGACGTTATAGATCCAGCAGAATTTGTGTTCAACAAAAACTGAATAAAGCATAAACAGAACACAGAGAATTTACTGAACTGCTGTCCTGCACAATCACTAATACCCACCATGAGTCCCATGCTTTATATCTATACCTCTCCTGAAATACATTTTGCTCTTCTGCTGCTTCATATCACCTTTTTCTAGACAAAGAGAAATAAGGGAAGACAATGAAAAAAGTGAGAGGGCACGCTGGAGATTTGAGGACACAGAATGATCTCTGACAAATTTGCTCAGAAAGGATGAAAATGCAGTTCAAATGAATTATGGAGTTTCCTTCCTCAAAAGCATATTTAGTGTATTTTCCACATCTCACATGAATCTACCCCATATTATTTAAGGTGAATTGTTTTTATTACCTTTATCTGTGCATGGTAATAAATCTGATGTTTTGCGTTTAACTCCTTACTTTAAACAGCGTTTTTGAGTGACTTTAGAGAACACATGTACATTGCAGAAAGTAATTCACCAATTCAGAGAATTATTCAATTGTTCAATTCAGAGAAATGATTACTCTCATTCCAGAGAATGTGAGTAACTAAAGCTAGAAGTATATGCATGATAGACTGTTCTTGATATGAGTTTTGCCACTCTCTTAATTACTGGAATTTTACTCATAAATTAGGTACTTGGATTACCTGTCTAAAGTAGTAAGCATACCACAGAAGGAAATCTGATTAATACTCAATACTAGTGAATTAAAAATATGTTGGACTCATCTCTAAAAGCTCCAGTCATGATGGAATCACCCTTTTGCTGAATCTTAAGATATATGCAGAGAGCAGCATCCCTGCCCCATGCTATAACATCATGCATACACATTACAGTTAAAAATATAATAAATAAGAAAGGAAAAAATTAAGGGAAATGTGGTTTTTATAAACAGATTAAGATGTCTTTATTAGTAGAAAGTGTTAACAACCTCTCTCTATTGCTAACACACTAACCATCTTTCATATACTTCCTGGGAGCTGGGAGAAGAGTAATTCTGTATCTAGCTTTCATTACACATAACTTAAATAGGCTATTGAATGGCTGCAACTACAAATTTTAAACATCTGCATCTGCATTCATAAATTGAGCCAGGTCTTCAAACAAATTCATATATGAAAGACTGTATTCCTTTAAAGTTCACAGTTCAAGGCAAGTTTTTGGGACATGAATGTAAAAAAGTCCAGTAGAAATCCAATAGAAATGAAAAATTTCTAGCTCAGAAAAGAAGACCGTGTCTTTGATTATGAAATTCAAAGTAGATACCTAGGAGTCTTGAGTTGTGATCCTACCAATAATATTCCAAGAGCAGCGCACACAGTGTGAGCAAACCGTGTGTCAGAATAACCTTCCAGAGGCACTGAAAAGACAGAACTTTGCAGAAGAGCAAAGCACCATTATTATTTCTCCAATTTTACAGCAAATTACAGGTATTTATGGAGCACAGCACTCCAAAAAAAGTATGCAAGACTTGAAAACAAACTAGGGGGTACCTACATGATTCTTTAAACCCTCCTGAGTACTTAAATTTTCTTAACTGCAAAGAAAGACTATGAGCTCCTTTAATTTCCTATTTAACCTTCTACAGATGAACTGTACTCTAAAAGCAGACTCTAGAATTTCTTTTGAGGATTTGGATAGTATTTATGTATTATTCATGAAATTTAGGACTTTTAGAACTTCAACAGAGAAACACCTGTTAATATCTAGAAAGATGATAGTATGGAAGCACTTTTGTTCTAGGGTTTCACTGGGAGCCAGAAGACATAAGGTAACTATAACAGTCCAGAAGTAGTTACTCAAGAAAAAAATAATTGAAATAAAATAAGAAAGTCTGCATGGCCTGTTGAGCTATCCTTTACAGATTTAATGGCTTACATGAGCAATGACTCATTAAAAGTCTAACTGATAGTCCTATGGTGTCTGTAGGACCTCTTGTCTTAGTCAAATATCTCCACACCTTTTAAAAATGCATACACTTGTGACTTAAAATGAAACAGCTGTTGTGGGATCACAGAATCACAGAATCAATTAGGGTGGAAAAGACCTCCAAGACTGAGTCCAACCTTTGGCCACCTTGTCAACTACATCATGGCACAGACTGCCATATCTAGTTATTTCTCACCTCCAGTGACTCCAGCACCTCCCTGGGCGGCCCACTCCAACACTTAACCTGTCAATGGAGAAATTTCTCCCAGTGTCCAATCTTAACCTCCCCTGGCACAGCTTGAGACTGTGTCCTTTTGTCCTGTCACTGGTTGCCTGGGAGAGGAGGCCGACCCTCAGCTGTCTATAAGCTTACAGGTGGCTGTACAGAGTGACAAGGTCTCTCCTGAGCCTCCTTTCCTCCAGGCTAAACAATTCTAGCTCCCTCAGCCACTCCTTGTATGACTCACTCTATAGACCCTTCACCAGCTTCATTGCTCTTCTCCAGATGTATCAGACACATCCTGAACAAATAATGGTGAAATATGACTCTAGTCATTGCTAAGAAAACAAATACAAACAAGAGAAGAAATTTAAAGTACTCTCTCTTAACAAAGACTTTTCATCTGTGACATTATTCTGAAGTATCCTATGACATCATGCAAAGCAGTCAAAAATACGAGGAGAGAAGAAATAACCAAGGATACAAGCTAGTACAAAATTGGATTTTCTGAGAATGAAAATTCGTGGTCCAGGCACATGACTTGCAGCCAGAAAATCTGACTTTTGTTCTCAGAACTCCCAGATTCCTTTCCCCTCTCTCAAAAGCCCTTCCAAAGCTGCAAATGCAGAAACAAATTAGAAACAACAAAAGGATGGTGATGGAAAAAAGACCAACCAAAACAAAACTGGCTGTGTTAATCCAAATTCTTTGGTACTCCAAATACCATAGTGGATACTTGGTTAAAGCAGTTTGTTCCCTGGCAGTCATGGCTTTCTGTGCTACTGTCATTGAATGCATGGCCTCTGAATGTGCTGGCTTTGTGCCACAAGCCCCTGCACCTCCAGCAGGTACCCCAGAACCACAGACACAGGAGTGTGTGAATATGCAGACAGACAGACATGTGGAAAAGAGTGGGCAACAGCAGTAGGTACTTGAAATTGTAAGTAAAATTGCTCCTTTCTTAGCATGATTCTACCAAGAAATGATGACTTACACTAAGGATTTAATCAGATTTTACACATCTGTGCAGCAAATCAGTCATAGCAATGACTCCAGACTATCTGCCACAAGCCAAGTTTAAGACTAGCTGCTGTGGGAAAGGCTCCTCTCCAATTTTAACCAGAAATTCTGTTTCAGCCTTGGTTTTTCCAAATTAATTTGTGAAACTAATTCCTTTTTAGCATGATATAGTTACACCAGTAGGCATTTACCACAGAGAATACTTCTCTTTGAAAATGTCCTGGATGCCAACAGATATGAAGTGAGAGCTGAACTCTTGGAGAGTCACGGCTATTTATAATTGAAATTTGTTGTAAAATTCTAAGTATTAAATGGCTTAGCACATTTTTGTGCAAACCTGCCTCTTGTGGAGAAAATACAAAATGTTTAATGCCAAATGTGATGCCAAACCTTCTGTGTGAAAATAGGTATTTTAAAGCTTTTACTCATCTGCTAGATGAACTCTTATTCACTTAATCTTAGAAATCTTTCTAATTCTCAAAGCAGTGCTAGAAGTTATTAACTTTCATTTCTTGAGCCTTTAAAAACTAAATTTTGTTAAAATTTTAATGGAATGATTTCCAGTTGTGATAAATAATCTTTTAACCTATTGAATTTCCTTTTTCCCTCTTTTTTTTTTTTTTTTTTGGCTGGGCTGAGAGGGTCATAAGGAAGATATATTCTATTCAGTGTTTCTACCACGAACCAGTAAAAGTTGCCAAAGACAGAAACACAAATAAAGAAAAGGCTGCTCCTCTCCAGCTCCCCAGCTGTCAGGACAGTAAGTTTAGGATTACAGGGCTAAGTACTGTAGCTAATTCAAGAGCCAAAGTTGCTTTTCTAACCACTTCAGATAAAAAATCTGCAAAGGAATGTATTCAACAGCATTTATGAGCTTGGGTTTCAGTAAAATTAATAAATAGTCTTCATTTTAGAAATCAAACAATTACAGTGAACAGTCAGTCTTGCCTGTACTAAAACGAAATATGCATAGGTAATCCCTGATTTTCAGCCCTGTATTTCCATAAACTGTTCAGATCCATGGCAAGGCCAGCACACAGATACAAGCAAACACCACCTCTCTGAAGATAAACAGGAAAGGTCTGTGATATTGTAGTTTACTAGCCTTTGAAAATAAAGTAGAATAAACTTCTTTCGTGGTTGGTTAAAGAGATGCCATTTGGACAAGATTGCTTTGGTCAACAGAAAAGAAGCAAAAGCAATAATTAGGGAAAAGTGGTAAATTTTCCTAAAACAAAGGCTATACATCTGAAGATACAACATTACACTTAATGAGAAGAGGAAAAAAATTACCATAATACCAAAATTTCCAGTGTAGTCTTCTGTCACATGAACTGTTCTTATTCAGAGTGTGTTCTTCTCTGTAATTATTAAGGCAAGAATGATAACAACCCCATAGAACTCCCCAGGAAAGAGTTAAGAAAAGAAAGGGAAATATTTTATTCTTGCAAATATCCTAAATGAATACAAATTAAAGATACATTCCACTGAACCAGCCATAAGCAACCAGAGTACCATGTTGGTCACAGCTTATGCTTCCCATGCTTCAAAACACCAAGCTTACTAAAATATGAAAAATCTGAGTTGGCCATCAGATCATAGTTTCACTTTAAACCAAGTGAGAGAGAATAATTGTCTGGCACAAATGATCTTGATTTATGTTCTTTGTAGTGTTTGTGCTCTCTGTATGAAAACTGGAAGCCACATAATGGCTTGCATTGAACTAAATATTCCTCAAATTTTACTTTTTTCTTCAAAAATACTGAGAGAAAACAGCATAACTATGTAACTGCATGCACTTCCCAAACATATTTAATAACCAGTTCTGCTGATCTCTTCTGATTATTATAAACAAACTGATAACTAATAATTGTGCATTCAAATGATATTCTTATGTTATTGTGACCAAGAGCTTTGCTCTTGGCTATTGTTGGATGCCTGTACTTCTGAAAACCTTTCCCAGCCTGAATACTTCCTATTCAAAATGAAACCAACTGCAGCTCCCTGGGCTAGTAAAAGATCTATGGCCATTTCCTGCCCACAATTTCAAAGGCTTAAACACAGTTTAAAGAGAATCTTCTCTTCTGCTCTCCCTAGATCATTCTCCAGAATTGTTTTCTTTATGGTGGCAGTTAATAAATGGTTTTTAAGAATATTTGTAGAAAATATTCACAACAAAGTACGCATAAAGAATGGCAGCAGTTTCATGTTAGCAACATTCCTGAGATCCTTAAGGCTGACTGCAAAGTTGGACTTCAGCTCTTGCAAATGCACAGAAGGCTTGCAGGGCTGAGCAGCTTAAAGCTGACAGTGCATAGAAATGGTTTGGCTGGTCATGCAATGTCATCTTATATTTTTCTAGCCAGTCACTAAAGCCATGCAAAAGCTAGTGTAACTGCTTAAATGTTAAATTTCTCTTTTTATACAATGTTTACTATCTTGTAGAAAATCATACAAACATTTATCACAGTTTGAGGTGCCAGATCCTTTCCCAGCTGTAATTGCAGAGCAATGCAGCACAATGTCTCAGTGTACCAACTGTGCCAAACAGAAGCATCATGGTTTTCAGACACTGCTACAAATCACTTGGATGGATGTTTTTGGTTCTCTGTAATGCAGATCCAAAGAAAAATCAGTGTGTTTAATTTTACCCTGAATTCTTTCCTGACAGAAAATGTTGCCCATAAATTCTTGTCAGAATTTTGGATATGAACTTCATAGCAGGGCACAGATATCTCCCAATGACAGGAACAAGAGTTTAATAATTCATCTTCATGGAATCCAAAATGAGACCAAGACTTGGGCAAAACCAGACAGAGCTGCAAAACATAATATCTGTCAATTTTTGATGTCTGCATTGCAGTGATCATAGCTGAAATTCTAGTGACTTGAGGAACATGTGTCAACTGAGTGTTTCTTGTTTAGTATTGCTTTCAAAGCACACAACAAACTGTCACAGATGTTAAAAACTTCTCGAATTTCATGCACTCGTTCTCAGCTGAATTCTTTCCTGTGAAAGATCCTTGACACTTTATTTAATATTTTTGTTTTGCTCTGCAGAAAATGCAGACATAAGATGGAAACATATTTTAAACATTTGTTTCTTTCCTGAGGCTTTAAATGTAATTTACCAATTTCCTCAGCCAATGGCTTTGTTTCCTCACTGTAAACTAAACACCAGTGGACATTTTGTCAAATAATTTTCACTTGAAATTATTTTGCCTTTTTTCTTGTTTCACTGTTTAAAAACTGTACATCTCTAGTTAAACTGGAATGCTATTCCAACTGGATGGGATACACTGTCACTCCTGAAGCCTGCTCCAGGTCATGAAGAAGTAATGGGAAATCTTAACAGAAACTTCAGTGGCAGCTGGAAGGAGCCTGTGATATGCACACTAATGGCTTTCTTTAAGTAGTGCCAGGGTCAATTAATCCTTTGTTTCAGATTTGCTTATTTGAGCTTATTCATAACATTGCACTATTTCAGAAGCATATACACAATAAAATGTAATAAGAAACCAGAGAAATCTTGGTTCAGGAGTAAAGGTATGAATATGGGATCAGTTCCTCCCTCTACCACAGACTGTCAGTGTGGCATTAGGCAACTTGCTTTAGTCCAAAGTCACAGTCTATACCTTGAGTAAATACAAGAGGGAGTGGGAAATCATTTCAGTGGAGATATGGCAACCAAAGCACTGAGGATCCACCCAACTGATACCTTGCAGTTACTATTCCAGTACTCACATATTCTTTTATGTATTAAAAAAGCAATACATGCAGAAAATAAAAATACAGAACTATATTGTCAGCAACATAATCTGCTGTAATAATCTCAGGCATCCACTGGAATGATGGGAAATTATCAATATTAGTCAGGAATAATTCTATATCTCATCAATCTTTGCATATTAATATATACTTAATATCTGGAAACTAATACTGTTGGCTATATAAGCTGGTAGTAAGAAGTACAACCAGAAACTGAAATAAAGAGAAATATCAGACAGATGTACTGATGGAAAGAGAGGTGGTAGGAGCAATGGTTACTGTCATTGGCACCAGCTGTGAAATACCAGCCCTTTTGTAGCCAGGGAAAAATTAGAAAATCAGAATCAGCAAATGTAAATCAGTCTGGCTGAACATTGCATTGCTAGAAAAAAAGGCTACAGACCTTTATCATTAGGCAAGGATAGACCTTTAGGTCTAAATTTTTAGTTACTTCACTCTTCCAGGAAGAAAACAACATGGGAAGAATAAGAAAACCTATGAATAGTTATGTATAAGTGCAGCTGATCCTCCCTAAAAGCATGTGAAAAATACAGTGAAAAGTCCAGCAGCTCTTTCACAACGTCCCAGAAAGCAAAGGGGCTGAATAGCAAAAGCTGTTCAATACTCAGATTTAAGGAGAAAGAAGGGAAAGTGGAATGAATTTCCGTTAACCTGCAGTCAATATGCAGCATAAGCAATTTTCTTTGAGATTTAAGTGGAATTTACAGTATCATAAGCCTTCCCTAGTGAGTCCAGCCCTTTAGTCCACTAAAACATCATTACAGTTTAGCTCTATTGGCATTTTCAGATGAGGAGCCGACCACTGAAGTACTTCCTGAGCTGAGTTTTTTCTCAAAGGAAAGAATTTCAAACTGAAAGATGTTTTGGGTTCAAAGAAAAATGAAAAGCACTTAATTTGTCTACTCAGAAGTACTTTTGAAAATACACAAACAGAGACTCCCCAGAGAACCAGTCTGTAATTACTCAGATGTCCTGAGGATGTCTGGGGCCTCTGCCCCTCTAAGAAAAGCACAGATAATCCCAAACCTATTCCTATGCTTCCTATTACTATTTGTGAAGTCAAATTTATGAGATTTGAAGCTGGTCTGAGTAATTTTTTTAATGTATTTCTATAGTCCTGTTACACTATCCTAGCTCACAATTTTCACTTTTAAATCCAGTTTTTCCCATGGGAGGTGAATAATAAAACCTAAAGATTTTTACATATTTGATGTGTGGAAGAAGCTGAAATCTATTATACTTTTCTAAAAAAAGGTAGAAACAAAAGATTTTGATGGTTATAAATAATCTTATTAAAAATTACTCCATGCAAACAATAGCTTTTTGACTAGAAATACACATATAAGTATCAATTAAATATAGTTTTTTTATTTTGGAGGAGTTTTTTTACGTATTTACAAGCCTAATTAGCTTTCTGCTTTCTCTAACTGTGGCCACAGTTCTCAAACCATCTGCAAATTTCTCTTTTCATTGGCTTGTCCGTGCCTGCCCACTTGTTCAAAAATCAGCAGAACAGGATCCTAGATCAACAACTAACAATGGCAACTTCTGTCTTCTACAATTCCTGACCCCATCTCGCATTCCTAAAATGCAATGGGGACTTTAGATACTCAAATCTTCTTACTTGCCAAAAGCAGAATAAAAGCAACGTGCTGTCAGCATGTTTTCCCTCTCTGTTTGAACGTAGCAATTTAATCACTTTCAGGAAATTCTCCAAAGTGATGAGCTTAGAAACAAGGGGTTTGATTCTCTTATTTCTCCCTCCAGAGTACTTAAATGGTACAGAGACATTATTTGTATTAATATATTAATTTTCAGGTTAAGAGCAAGCAGGCTTTTCTTGGAAGAGCATTGTGTTTTGTTAGCAATTTAAAAGCTAGTGAGTGCAGATGGTTTCTCGGGGATTCCATTTTGGCCCTTCCACTCAGGGAGGCACATGTTACCCCTGCCTCACTCTGTCTCCCTGCAGCTGCTGCCCCAGGTAGGGAAGAGATCCCAGTGGAGATCCTGCTGGGAGTTCACAGGCAGAGCATGCAGCAGCTCACAGCAGCCTGTTGGGCCCTTGCTGGGACAGCCACATGGGTCCCACTCTTCTGCCCAGGGCATTCCTGCTACAAATTCCGTAGAAATGCATCCCCTTCCAGGGCTGCCTGGTTGAAAGAGGCCATGAGGCTTCAAAGTTAGCACGGGGTAATGGCAAAGAACATATTCAGGCACACAGTGCTATAAAGATGGAACCAGGCTGAAAACATCTGATCAGCCTGAGAGAGTAGAAAGAGAAAAACAATGTAAGGCCCAGACCTTGCCCTGCTTTGATGAGCACAAAACCCTGAGTCCTCATTTTCCTGGGTAACTGGAGAAGCCAAAGGAATGCAAAGGGTCAAATGAGTTAGGAACAAATTTCAACAAAAACTATGGCTCCCTGAACCTGCTCAGAAACTTCAGCTACTGCAGTGGTACCAATACAACTTTCTGCAAAACCCCTCTTCCCATCCTTCTGCTTTTTTTTCAGATAAAGAGAAAAATATAGGAAGTTCTCCCAGCTGAAAGAACTCTGGCACTCTAATGAAGCAAGTAGGTACTGCTCATTATATTTCAGTTCCTGAGCATCTCTAACCTAATTTTGGTGCTGAATGAGATGCATTCAGCAGGAATCTTCCTCCTTTGAAAATGTCACCGTGACTGATGAAAAGGACAGAGGAGATAAACATCACAAAATGCTATCGGGGTAAATGTAGGGGATATATATTAACTTTGATGTAAGCCTTTTATGGCATACATAAAAATAAATTATCTTAAAAGTTAACACCAATCACCAAGCACATACATGTGAAATCACAAGAGCCATCAGTGAGCTACAGATTACTATCTGAGTAACAGGACCCACGTGCTATAGCTCTGGATAAATCATATTTACATAATCCGGCTGTGCTCCCTTGCACATATCTCTGCAAAGCATCATTTCATTATCAAGACTGTTTCTTCCCTGTGAAATGTAAATCTTGCAATAGAGGCCTGCTGAGATGTAGGGCTGAGTGCAGTGTGACTCCACCATGCTAATTAACTAACAGGCAGGCTCAATCTCAAAGTAAATGTCAATCCACATGATTAGAGAAATTGCTGCATTGGCATTTTCTTTACTGCCTAAAGAAAGCTACTTCAGAGTCATTCTTTACTTTAAATGCCAAACTACAGCACACTCTCTAGTCCTAGGCTACCATTAAAGTTTGTTCCCCTTCTTAGTTGCTCTATCATTACCCTGATTTGTTAATTTTCTCCTTTTAAAAAGTCAAATATTACAGGATAACATAGTATGTTATAGGTGTATAGGTGTATGTAGGTGTAATAGGTGACATTATAAAGTTGCATAATTAAACATGAGTTTTATTGAAAATGATACCATTAAACTAAGACGAAAGAAGATATTAAAACAAGAGACTAGAAAGAAATCACATTGCAACAAAAACAGGATTGGTGAGGAGAATAGAATAACTTAGAGCTCTCACTAGGTTATGTCAGAAAAAGACATGGCCTAATGTAAACTACTATTGTTATCTAGCCCAGGAATGATTTAGGACAATTTTCTTGCAGCTCAATCATGTAGTTTTGAAGCTATCAGCTTGCTCTTTTTTCCCCTACTATCTGAAAGCATTTTCCACAAACATTTTGTTATCAAACTTTCCAAACAAAACAGCTGCAACCTCAGATACTTGCTCCTTCTCTTCACAGGACAGAGAAAAGGCAAGGCCAGTACAGCCTGTAGGTAAATATGTCAGGCCTCAAATTCCCATCCCAGATTCTTTCCACACCAGCTCCATCTTTACATTTGTGTCAGGATCCCCACTTCCATGAAGTTCCTACAGGCAAAGAGGATCAGGCTCAGGAGCTATCGTCTAGCATTGGTGGAGATCACTTCTGATAAACAGAAAAGTGACATTTGGTTTTGTCCAAATTACAGATTACAGACTTTACAGACATCAATTCTCTTCCACACGCATGTAGAGGTTCCCAGGAGAAAGCAAGCAGGGCATGCAGGCACAGAGGGAGGTGCTGTATACTCCCCTGGCCCACATCACCAAGGGCTGAGAAGCACAACTCAGACTTTAAAGTACAGCTGTAGGGCCTGATCACAACTGAGACAGGACGGGGATACAGTCACCCAGAACTTCTTCAGATGCTTTTTGTTTGATCAGGAATGGATGAACATTGTATGGGATGCACGGTAAATTTGGCGCCTTACAGAAAGATGTTTTGATTGACTCTGACAGATATTGGTTTCCAGTATAGTACCTATCTGAGTTTGTTCCTCCTGAAGGTTTGCTCCATCCTTGCTTTAAAGCCAAACTATTTTTCATGTATAATTTGTGAGTTTTATACCAAATGCGAAACTCAAAGCAAGATCTGACCATTTTTACTGATCAGATATTGGATTTTAAGGCTCCAGTCAAGTCTAGCTTTTGCATGCTTTGTTGGTTGGTGAGTGAAAGTAGAAAGAAAACTCTCCAAAATTTCTGTCCTGTACTTCCTCTTCCTCCTTGGAATTTGATCCCACTTAAACCACACACAATACCACCCTCTTATCTCTCTTTTCTGTTGTCATGGTTTAGCCCCAGCCAATTGCCAAGTTCCATGGAACTGTTCACTCATTCCTCCACCAGCAGGAACAGGGAGGGAATGGGAAGGGTAAAAGATAGAAAAAGATAGAAAACTCATGGGTTGAGATAAATGCAGTTTAATAGGAAAAGTAAAAGCTGCACACATATGCAAAGAAAAAACAGGAATTCATTCATTACTTCCCACGGGCAGGCTGGTGTTCAGCCATCTCCAGGAGAGCAGGGCCCTACCATGTGTCACAGTGACATGGGAAGACAAACTCCATCACTCCAAATCTCTCCTTCTTCCTTCTTCTTCCCCCCACTGTATATACTGAGCATGATGTCAGATGGTCTGGAACATCCCTCTGGTCAGTTGGAGTCACCTGTCCTGGCTGTGTCTCCTCCCAGCCTCCCTTGCACCCCAATTTCCTCACCAGCATGGCAGTAGGAAAAGCAGAAAAGGCCTTGGCTATGTGTAACCACCACTCGGCAGTAACAAAAACATTTCTGTGCTATCAGTCCTGTGTTCAGAACAAATGCAAAACCAGCCACTGTGAAGAATGTTAGCTCTACTCCAGCCAAAACCAGCACAACTGCTTATTAATTTCAGTCTCTCTCAGCAATAAAACACTTATTCACTCACATGACTCCTAGAACCATGCATCACCTAACAGACTTTTCAGGAATGGTCACTGATCCCTCTCCTGGAAGGCTCACATTTGGGTTACATTGCATTCACTAGGTAAGAACCTAGATCTTCTCGACTTTTTACCTCTGAGGAAGGGAAAGAGCTCAGCAGACTAGCTCTTATTTCACATTCAATGGTAAAATTGGTTATACACATGAAAAAAACATGATCAAAACAAGCTAGATAAACTAACAGCAGCTCTACATAGAAAAGTGGTATTTCATTCAAAACCTACTTGACAAATAACTACCAAACTTTTTCCAAATATGGTGTTGTGCACTAAAGTTTCGTGATTGTTTCCACTTGCTTCTCACTCAGTTTCAGATAGAAATATATAAATTTTTTCCTGAAGTAAACATACTCTTTTCTCTCTTCTAGTCCCAAAATACTAAGATAATATCCAGCTCTTGGGAAAAAGAAATGAGCACTTTACTTCTCTTCTAATTAATGGGTATCACCACGTCTTGAAGACTCCTCTTGTCAAAACATGTGTAACTTGTAGCAGTTTGCTATTAGTAATGATGTTAACAATGACCTGTCAAATTAATTAAAAACAAGTGAATTAGGATTGCTTGTGAAACAGACAGAAAGCCTGATGGGAATGTCAAAACTAAGAGAATAGTTTCAACTCTGGTGGTCTTCTAGGATTGTATATGACATACTTTGAAAGGTCAGAAACAGTTAATCAGCTTAACATAGAAGACTTTACCAGAATTGTTACTTCAGAAAGATTTCTAAACATTATACAAGCATTGGTTTAAGAAAAAAAAAACCAACTAAAACCAAAAAAATGCTTATTATGAAAAATCTCTTCAGTGCATTTTGACATATTCTGTTATAATCATGTTTCCATACCACAGACCTGTCTAGACATAAAAATATATCTGGAGTTTAAAAAGACCATTATTCATTACAGCAATTCACCACCACCTCACCAGAGTAACTCTTACATTCCTTAATTGAATGAATAGAAGATTTAGGTTAATAAAATAATTCAGGGTTCTCTTTAGGAAAAAAAGAGTTTTCCAGTACATATTTCCACTTAAAGGCAAGTAACATCTCCAAAAAAACCCCATTAAATGGTAGCTTTGGGAGCATAGACACAAAGATCTGAATGGAAACCCCTGTTTTGAAAGCATAGCTGCTAATCTCCTGCCTAGAAGGAATGCTCTTCTTTGTGTCCATCCTTGTTTCAAACACAGATATATAACAGGAAAAAAACCTCAAACCAAAAAACCACCATCCCCCAAAGATATTTTAGTATCTACGTCAGTGAAAAGAGTACACATTTTTTTTCTTAGACGTAATACAGTCAAATCTGCAAGTTTTAATTATGTGTTTTCTTAAAATAACATTTCATATTAAAATATATTGGCATGTCAGTACCAACAATACCATAAACCAGCAGAATTTTAATAGTGTATTTATTATTAAATTATTAAATGAAAATTTATCTTTATTTTCAATACTTGCAACAGATTTAGAAAGACATATTCTCACACTATCTGGATTTTACATAAGCGCCCCAAAACATTCCGCTTTTCACTGTCTTGGAAATAGAAAAGCAGGCTGAGGTTTATGTCTAAAGACCTGACTCTGGGCCACAAAAGGAGAATTCAAAAGAAAGAGGCAGAGTTAGTTGCTAAGAGACCACAGCTACCGAACACATGCTGTTATCTAATGGCATGCAATGAAGGCTTTGCAGTGAGAGAATGGGTAATGTATCTCTATGCACCCATAACGCCTGTCATTTACTCAGGGCAAAATACCATAATAATAGTGCAGGAGGCCCCTCATTGTAAGCTGAAACGTTCAAATGCTTAAAAAAAACCAAATCCAAAAACAAAACCAACAAAAAAAATCCCCCCTAAAAGTTGTGAGGGCTTAGGCTCATTGAATGCATCATTATTTCTTCATGTGCTTTTAAGTTACTAGATTATGAGTTTGATTACATAATTCACATCTATGTTACTAATTTGTTGATATGAATCTGTATCTCATAATCAGCAATATAAATTTCCACGAGACTGAAGCATAGAGAAGAAAGGAATCTGTACCAGCCTGATCATTCCAGAACTAAAATGGTTGTATGTGATGTTCAGGTGATAAAACACCACCCTTTTCTGCAACAAGCTTTTAACTGGCAGAGACCTTTTCAGAAAAAGCCAGCTTTGAGCTTCACCCTGAATCCAAGGCAACACAATGCTGGAAGCATGAAAAAGGCAAATTATTTAAACATTTACCAGGTTCAGATTACAAAACCCAAAAACTTAAAAAAAATTCTATTTAGAAATTTATTTTCCATATTTATACCGCTTATTGAGCTTAAAAGTTTCACTAAAATGCTGCAGGTATCTCAGGAATATCATGTGGAGAATGAACGGTGCTTCTGCAGCTCCTTTGCTCTAAAAAGTTTCAGATACGATTTTTTCTTAAGCAAAACATTCCTTCTCTCCCCATCTCATTTTCTTCTTCTTTCTCCTCAAAATGTTAGTCTGAACTTGCAGAAGAATAGGCAGCTGAGGAGCTGTGAGCAAACCCAGCCATCCTCAGCTAAGCCATTCCTGCTCAAACAGGATGCCTGTGACTAGATTCAGCATCCTTTCAGAAGTATGTCTCTATCCTCTGGCTATAAAAGGCCTGTGCAAGAGTAGCTGAAACCAACCACTAAACATGTCTACATGTCTATAGTGAAACAGAATTAGTTCCACATGTGTTGTCACAGTCATGGAAGAGTTCAGACCATCTAGCCCAGCCTCCCTGAAATGAGCAGAGACACCTTCAGGTTGCTCAGAGCCCCATTCAGCCTGACCTTGAATGTTTCCAGAGATGGGGCATCTACCACCTTCTCTGAGCAACCTGTTCCACCATCACCACCCTCACTTTAACCATCATCTTCCTTATATCTATGCTGAATCTACTCACTGTTAGCTTAAAATTTGCCCCTTGTCCTATCAAATCTGCATGTGGATAAGGAAACACGTGGGGTTAGCAAGATCCAGGACACAGATGTACACCCTGTTACTTACATTTATTTATGAAATTTATGCAACTTAACTCTAGTGAAAACAGGTAGGATGCTTACAGAATAAAAACTAAACCAGGCTATTTCCACTCTCTTCCCTTGCAACATCACACTCAAAAGGAAGCTTTAAGGCTTCTTGCAAAGCCTGTGCAGAGCCTTTTCCCAGCACTGCTCTACCCCATGCCAGTGGCCTTTTTCAGACTAGATCACCCAGAAAGAGAGTGAAATTCTTGTTCCTGGAATGGGAATACTGATGCTCCCCTGAAGATGTGAATCTGCTCCGTGTTATTCATCCACAGAGCTGCAATGAATATTTGCTTCTTAGCAAAATTATTGAACTAATAAAGTGTAATTGTTCCTTTGCAGCTATTGTGGTCAGTAGCAAATCTAGCTTGCATGAATGTGCACTCTATTCTCATGCCAAAATTCTCAAAGAAACAAAACATTGTCACATTCTTCCCTTAATGTGTGTGTTTAATTACTGATAAAAGAAATGGGAGTTACAAATGTGAACTAAAGAAAAATTCTGTATATTCACCTAAATTTGATGAGGTTATTTCCCTCCCCATGAATTCCTGAAGGCATCAATTTAATTGCTGTGTCCTTCAAATATTCAAAATAGAAGGGGCAGAATTTTAAACCTGTTCAATTCTAGTACCTTTTTGTTCACTCAAAAATGTCAACTAAAACTTCTGGAAAAAAAACAAATGACCCTATAAAACCTATGCCTATAATTTGGATCAGTGTCCACAATCAAGACAGAAAAAGGTGCAGAATGCAGAAACCTTCCCCACTCAAAGACCAAACTCATCATGAAAAGGCAATGAACCATGCTTCTAATTTTTGAGAATATTCAATCAGAATATCAAAATGCATTATGATTATAAGATGCAGCTAAAAATCCACATCTGCCTTATATCCATAAAATCTTTAAGTGATTTAATAAGTCTATAGGAGTTCCACATTAAACTTACAAATAGTTATATATTCAACAAAATCAGCACATACATGTGTATGTATGTGCTTGTGCATTTTAAACAGAACAGCTTTTATCTGTGAATAAATTCATTATGAATTATAGTCTTCCAATAGCTATGTTTGCAAGAGCAATAATCTTGGTTCTGATTTCACTGTAGTCATTTGAAAACCTCCATTTGCTTTTAAAAGGTTAATCTCTCTTCCAAGGGTACTAAACATAAATAGGTTTGGAACTATAAGTATTCTTAGATAAATATAAGAATAAAGCCAGTATAAATACAGGCATGGAAGCCAGATCCAATGACCTGAGTTTCCTTTTCTATCTCCAGTCACCACTTCAGAAAAGGGTAGATCATTGCATGCATCAAACAAATTCTATAAATTATATTGCACTATTGTGAGGCACTATCCCCATGTTATCTGTCTTCTGGTAATGTTTTTCATAGTACTAAAGAGATGCTATAGAAAGCATCTGTTATTTTGCATTTCAGTAATCACTTAAATTGAGAAAAATGCATGTGTGTTCCAACAGAAGTAAGAGCCTGACATAAGGCTTGAGATTGGTTTGGGGTTTTTGAGTTGAGAGTAGCATGATTTTCTTAATCTTACTGTAGAGATTGAGACTATAAGGGAAAAGGTCTGCTTGGATAGTGTAGACCATGAAAAACACACCTTTGAGACTTGAGCCTGTTGCACAGAACCACATTACACACATAGCATGCATTCTTTGTAATAAAGATCTACATTTCAAAGAAGCAGTTAAAACCTTTCCTGAGCAGGTTGCAAATCCCTCTAAGAGTTGCACGAACTGAAGCCACTTTGACCTCTTTGTGATGGATTGCATGTGGAAGGTTTTCTAAGGAATTCGAGTGCCAACACCTGTTCCAATGAAAAAGGGGCTCACAGTTTCTGGCTCTGGAAATTCAATTTCATAGAGGAGGGTCGTTGACTTTTGGTCTTGAATTGTCATTTTCCACAATTTGACACTAAAGAATACTTTTAACACAATAATAATCCAGACATCTGAAAAAATCTACTAGAATCTGCACAAAATGCTATTGAGCTAGAGGCTTCCTAATAAAAAATTAGAATTATATTTTCATGCCATAGAATAAAAGCATATTTCTGACTTCCCATTGATTTATATGTATCTTTGCAACAAATGAAAAAGAGTTGTTTGTACTGTATCACTAATGGAATTCTTACAGCAGTTGCTAAACAATCTGAAAATGAAAATAAATAAAATTTCTTTTCAATCTGTTATCATTTACCCCTTCCAAGGATATATAGTACAAAACACCATATGTGAATACTTCTGACCTCTGAAAGCAAAAGAGTTGTTTTCTACCAATGTATCTAATCTCTCTAACCAGTTCAATCTAAAATGTTTTCTCTCACTTACCTCAGTGTCATGTAATTTTTGAAACACTATAAAAAGAGACAATTAATTAATCTCATTTACCATTTAGAAAGTACTTAATAATAAGTCTTTTTTTCTTGTTTTCAAAAAATTGTTGCTTTCACCAGAAGTGTCCATAGAATTATGAATTTGGTGGGGGTTCATACTTTAGGAAAATGCTAGCAATATACATGTTCTGGCCATCCTACTTGAGTTAACAATAGCAACTACATCATTTCAAGTACAAGCATTCTCCTTGCTCCTGGCTCCCAAGAAAATGGGACACAAAAACCCAGTAAATCCCACTGGCAGAAAGGAAAACACCGATGGGGGCCCTGAAGCAATGCTCAGCCAGACCTTTGAAAGCCCCACCATGAGTTTCCTCCACAGCTCTTGGGGTGCTTCCAAAGGCAGGAATTCCCTTTGGCCTTCACAATTCCCAGCTGTGGGCACAGAGACACAGAGAGCAGAGCCCTCAGAGCCCAGGGCAGGCAGGTCCTGCACAGAGCACAAGTGGTACCAACTAAGGTCCAGCAGTGGGGGATCCTCACACATGAGCTGGACCAAGGAGCAGCACGTGCAGCAGCTCAGACCACAGGGCACAGGGAGGTACAGGACACAGTTTTACTTGTGACTCACCATTCAGGTGAAATAAAGCTAAGAAATATGACCACAACTGAAAAGGTAGTAAGAAAATGTTGGTCCTTTGAAACCAGTGTTGTCACAAGTTTCTAAAAGCTTCAATATCTGAGAGTAAGTAGCAGACAGGACAGAGAATGGAGAAATTATTTCCTGCTCTTGCTGATGCCCGTTTATTTGAGAGCCCAGAACAAACTCAGATGCTGGTTACTCTTACATTTTGGTTTCCCAATCTTGAATTTCAATATTAAATCTGAAAGTAATACTGATTCAGGGAGGCATTCCAAGGATTACCTAAGAATATACTCTGAGCAAAGCTAATAACTGGAATAGAGTGTGAAAGTTTTAAGTGCTAACAGGAAAAAGACAAACAGTAAGATACTGAAAGCAGCAGCATTTAACCAACCTCAGAGAGAAAGCACTTATCTTTAATGAACAAATAGCAGGGAGAAAAGGCAGGGGCATGCACTAGTCATAACAATTACATCAAGAGTCTCTCTGTCGCTAGCTGTCACAAAGACCAAAGAGGAACAGAGCACATTTATTGCTAGGCTCGTGTAGAGGCTAATCACTAATTCTTGCTGATACTTTGAAATGTTTTGGATGGTTGAGTTTGTCCTATTACCAGACAGAAGCCATCAGCCACTACAGAGAAAACAAACACTTTGTGGCAGATACAATATTCCTGATCAATTACTAGGCAGCACAAGGACCTGGCTCAGCTGCTCATCATCTCAGTTATTCACCAGCAGATGGGACTTACAGCATATTAGTATTTCAATTAGTCATCATCCTTATGTACTTCATTAGAAAAACCCAATAAACTAACTAACAACATTCAAGAAAGCTCACAAAGTTTTTTTTTGACAAATACATTCCAATTCTGAGAGTCAGGTCTGAGTGTCTAGGGGAACAACAAACTGATTCAATAGCTCTTCCCTGCTTGAACTTGAGCCGACTTTAGGCATGGCCCATGTTTGGTCCCTTCATCAATTTCTATTCTGTATGAAATCAGATTCATACAGTGAGTAGCTATTGAATCAATTTGTCTTTCACTTAGACACCTGTGAAATTAACTAATTAACTGACATTCAACACTCAAAAAAACAACAAAACAAAACAAAAACATACCAACAAACAAACAAAACCAAAAACACCAAACAAAAAAGGCAAAACAAAATGAACAAAACAAAAAATTCCAAATCAACCAACAACAACAAAAAAAATCATCTTAGTCATATAACCAGCAGCACAGGCCCCCCAGCCCCTTGCAGCCTCCACGCCTGAGCCCCAGCTGAGGATGAGCAAGCAGCTCTGCTCTCTGCTTTTTCATTTCCACAGCACCCTCGGCCTTCTCAAGAGCTTGCCAGAGGCAAGAACAGTGGTGCAAAATGTTCATAACTTGCACATGAGACAACAAGCAGGAATCAGTTTATTAGTGTTGTCAATCTACTTTGATAGGTACTGGGAAGTGTACAATGAAAGGCTTTGTTTCCTGACTTTTTATGAGGCGCCTAATTGTCACGGTTATTTTTACTCTCGGTATCTTACAGTTTGATGTTGAATACAACCAAGTTCCCAGACTCCATATGAGCCCATGTGCATACAATCCCATACTCCCACTATGCCTAAGTGACTGCTCAGTTTCAGATTACTGCCAATTAAAACACAGAAGAAGAAGAGGTCCAGGAAGGAGAGCACACTGCACCAAGGTAGGACACGTATTATTCTATTTAAAATGACTGTAGATATACTTGAGACAAGGAAATCTGTGAGGTTTACATTTTAGGAGAAGGAATCAATTATCTTGCTGCTCAAGGAAAAGAAGAATTTGAAAGAGCTCATGTGGCACAGCTGAAGACATCATATTTCACTGCAGCCAGCATCAGATTATAGGCAGACCAAAAAAGAAAACCAGCAGGAGAAAGGGACTGGAATGAGGAATAAGAAAATATTTTAGCTCCTGGATAACTATTTATTACTAGTGACCATGAATCAACAGAAAGAAAAAAAAATTCAATGTTTATCTATACAGATACTGTTCTTATTAACCAAAATCTGAAATTTTGATGTAGATTATTTGCAAAATAATTCCAGCATGGAAAACCTCTCTTGTGCACACTCTTGATTTAGTAACACTAGGTTTTTATTTTTGCTCAATTTGACTTCAAGTCCTGCAGCCAATTTATATTTTTTAGTAAGAATAGATGCTCTGCTTCTCTGACTGGACTCCATACTTCTATCCACAGGTTTTTTTCCCATGCAGGGAAATACAAGATGCTTTTTCACTAATTTCCTGCTGTATTTTTATAACATTACCAAAAAGTCATACAGTGAGGTCTTAACCCCTATTGATACCTTTTTTTGTCTTTTCACCAGAGATGTAGTAAAAAATAATAAATAGCAGGCAGATAATAGCTATGCTATGGAATTTTGAACACAATTTAGTTGGATTTCAGGTTTTGTTTCTAGAAACTCAAGGAAAATTATAAGGGTTTCAAGAATGCAAAGCATACACTGTCAGAATATAACAAAAGTGGAGTGAACTGCTAAAAATCTGTACACAGCCAATTAACTTATATGGCACACAAATGATTACAGATGTTTCAAAAATGTAACCTTTTCCCTGTTCATGTTTATAATTCACACTGACAAAATTCCCACCTCAAGTGCCAGCCGCTATGGAAAGGATCCTCAAATGGTGTGCACAGATATAACATAATATATAACATATAACACAGATATATATGCTTGCACTATTTAATTAAGCAATGTTGTGTGGCTGAAGTTGTGAGAGTAACCAGGTCGTCAATGTCTCAGGAGTAGTGTGACATGCTGAGAATGCTTCCCAGCCCAGGCTGCACCCAGGAGTGCTGTGTTTTCATTCCCCAGGAAACCACAGCAACAGTAATCCTGCCTCATCATCCTAATATTTAACAGCTGCAAATTCAAAGTCTTTATCTTTCATTTATCTGTATCTTGTTGTTTTGTGGTGGGCTTTTTTTACCCCTCTCAGCAGCCACTGTGGAATTGCATACCATAGATGGATTTAGGCACAAAGGTCATCTGGGCCAACCTCCAGATTAAAGCAGGAATAATCAAACCTTCTAGGACTGTCATGCCAGAGGCCATACCTTCCAAAGAGCAGTTGTCTCACAGAAGACTCCCCACTTCTCTGCAAAACAGCATCTCAGTGAGGAACACATTTTCTCCATGCCTTGGACACAACTGCAGGGTTGGATTAAGTGATGCTAATGGGAAGACCCACATCTAATGTGGAGGCGTGGGAGGGAAGATGGAGGAGAAATAAAGCAGCAGCCCATTCTGTTTCATCCTGATCCAATGAACAGAGAGGAGGAAGACAGCAGCCACATGAAGGAGCAAGAGGGAACACAGAAACCAAAAGCCTGTATGAGGAAACCAATTCCAGCTTCCCAAATCTGGTGTCATCCAGAGTGCAAATATCCTTCCATACAGCACTGCTTGGCCTCCCCTCTTCTCTGCCAGGTCTCAGAGCTGCTTTACATGTGATGCTGGTGGCTGTGCAGCTGGATACTCCCTCGAGTACTGAAATGGCAGAGACCTGTCAGGAGCACAGCTCCGTGGGGCCGGGACAGGGTGTGCTCCACTGGGAAGCTGACTGGTGAAGGTAAGGCAGCTGTTGGGCAAGACCAGCAACAGAGACACATTGACCTCAAGGGCTTCTCCGCCCATCTGCAGTTTTATCCTCTTGAGTGGCTTTCACCTCTTTTGTACTGCACAAAGAACAGCAATATTTGACCTAATAATCCATAACTGTTTATCAGAGTCCTCACAAAAACAAAAAAACATTTTCCTCATTTATCCCGGTGCTCTTGATGTTGACCCATTTTTATTTTCATTTACAAAACTAAGCATTGTCTGGTGTAATAGAAATGAGACTCATAATACTACTTGCAATGAATAGTTTGAGCTGGAAAAAACCTCCCACTTCAGCGATAAATTATCTCCAAGAGTAATTTTCTTGCCTCACACTACAACACTGCCCCTTAAATACAGCATTTTCTCTTAAATAAGAGAAATAGTTGAAAGAGAGTATTTCTGCAAGATCAGTTCCTCCTGCTTTGAGAAACAGAAGTCTCAGCTTCCCTGTGACATTTGACATTTTATGAATGTTTCAGTATTTTACTGATCATAAGTGATCTACTATTTTATAGAAAAGCTGGATTGAGCAGGCACCACCTTTTGAATGTCCCACACAACCCCCAATAAAAGGTCCTTAAAATTTTCGTTTTGTGCAGCGTGCATTTTACCATGGTAGTTTCCCAAATGCTGAATTCCTAATATGAAGTCAGGTCTGTCTTCCCCTCATTCTCCAGGCAATCTGAAGTATAAATGATTTTCATTATCAGTTGTCAGGTCTTCATACAGAAGAAAAGTCATAAAAAGTCCCCAAGAGAAAACACTTAAAGAGACCTTGTGAATGAGAAAGACCATGATTTATTTTTGATAACAGGATGATTTTGGCTCTAATATGCAGTTGCCTTCAGCCCCTATGGTTGTCTCAAGGGTGCTATTTGGATTCTCAATTAAGCTAGTTTAACAAAGAAAGGCAGAGAAATATTCTTGCAATAATAAAAAGAAAATGATGGCCCAAGCCAACATTATGTCTAGTCAGCCTTTTAAAACAGTAATATTTTCACACTTGTCAAGGTAAGTGTTTTATTATAAATAGGACTTATATTGAGATATGATTAAAAAAGAAGCAGAAAAAAGGCCACAGAGCACTTAAATATCCTTTCATTGTTTTCTTCAGATCATTCTATTAGATCATTTCTAATGTACTTAAACTGAGTGTAGGCTGTGCAAATCTTGGGGTAATCTCAGTGGCTCAAACAAGCACACCCAGCCCACTGTCCCTTCCCCAGGCAACAGGTTACTTCCAGTTAAGCTTACATGGCACTCCAGCAAGGGATCCCAAACAACACTAATACCAGTGTGATGGAAAACAAGGATTTTAGAGCTCCATAGATCGCCTGGCTGGTTTATGTCCTTTTTTGACCCACAGTTTTAGAGGAAAAGTCCTCTCCTTCTAGCAGAGAAGGTTGTGAAAATCACCCTTTTTAAAAACACTTGTGTAGATCTTATTTGTGTTTGGAGAAAGTATCAGATATGGGCATGGGACTTCCCCTTGGGAAGCTACCAGCAAAACAAATCCTACAGACACACATTGATCAAGGGAATGAACTCAGTGTGTGCCCTGCTTTCTTGGATAATAACAATGTCATGACACTTTGCTTTATAGAGAAATTATGATCTCTCTCTTCCCTAAGTGACTGAGCCATAAACAGCATAATCTAAATTATTTCAGGGAAAACTTTCAGTATTTTCTCTTTATATGCTATAAGACTACAAAACCTAGCCCACGCTTCTTTCTATCTGTAGAAATGTACAACTGAATCATTTATAATTTCAGGCAGCAATACCAGTGCTACACATGTATCCATTCCAAGGAAACTATTTTCTGTAAATTTCAATCTTTTTATGATTTTGTTGTGTTGTCAGGGGACCTAATAAGACTGGCTAGCAGAAGCAGAGCATCTTAGTGCTATTGTCTGTTACACCCTCCTTATTCTGATTTTGTCTCTAGTCCTGAACCTCTGTTGAATGTCTATGTATTTCTAAACATCTC
This sequence comes from Irena cyanogastra, assembly GCA_013397155.1. Taxonomy (NCBI): domain Eukaryota; kingdom Metazoa; phylum Chordata; class Aves; order Passeriformes; family Irenidae; genus Irena; species Irena cyanogastra. The sequence goes on along the minus strand of VWZV01004317.1, from coordinate 1,006,349 downwards.
TCAAAGGACCTTCCATGGATGACCTTGCAGAACCTGCTCCCTTTTCATCCTTCTGGCAGGTATGCCCTGAACATTTATGTGCCTGTCACTCCTCTTCACCACTGTATCACCCAGTTCTTCATGGTCCTTTTCAGCAGTTTAGAATCAACTCCATTCATTCAACAAATGTACGAAATCAGACTCCTTCTGAACCCACAGTAACCCTCAACGACTCTGGATGGAAGGATTGTTTAAGCAACAGTTCTCTAGTACTGTTTTCTACAGATTTTAGCAGCCACTAGCATCTGCCTCTGTGTTTGAATTGTATAGAGCATTTCAGACTAAGCTGGGATGAGAAAAGCTATGGAAAGTAAACATATTGGAAATATTTGTGTTGGTTTTATACTGTGCTGAACTTCTTCCCTACCATAGCTCAAGAAAAAGAAGGCAAATCCCGACAAAAGCTCATTAAATTGTGCCAGGCTACCTCTTTGACACAGTCATATATTGTATGGACATAAAGGCCATTTCTTTCACTGCTTTTTATATTTCCTAATTTTGTTTTCTGATGTGGAGTTCCTATTCCATCTGAAGACTCGCAGGAATGACATTCAGAGTGATAATGAGGCCAGCAAATCTATGTTAAATTAACTTGAGAAAATCGTGATGTTGTTGTAGCAAGACTGGGTTTTCAATTAAATGTGATTAAGAAAATAACTACTACCTTACAGACGAAGTCTAGCATCAGAATCTCTCAGATTTCAGAGAAACATCATAGGTACAAAAGAATACAGAATGCCTTTCGTTGTTGTTGCTGTTGTTATTAGGGAATCACTCTTCTCAAAAAATTCTGGTTTCTGTTTTTTTGCATAGTTTCTTAAACAAATTTAATGTAAGACAGGCTAGACAAGGAATATCAGATCATATAGTGTGATCATATTTTCTCACATAAAGTGTGAGAAAATACATTTTTCAAGATCAGTTTAGACCAACTGCCATTGCACCAAGAGCCATATGGGAAATTTTATCACCAAGAGCTTCAGAAGAGTAGAGCAATTCTCTGGCTAACCTACCTTTCCACCTAAGCAAACCAATAACATGAGCAATTATGGTTTCATATACCTGTTAAAATAACAAACATCATACTTAGATAAAATAAAAATAGGTAAGTTAATCTGAAGCTTCACCAACATAGGCTTTTAGTGCTGAAAGTAACCAGCATTTCCAAGCTATTGAGGAGCTCACTGCCACCCCTTCACCCTTTACATTCTTGGTACCACACAGGATTCCCACACATGCATGACATCTGACAATCACAACAGGTAGCAAAAGGGAACAGCCACATTTGAGTTTAGTCAAAATTATAAAAAAAATCTCCTTTTATCAACAAAAAAACGCCACAAAAATAGTAATCCTTGTGTGGTCTAAAAGTTACCGCAGTTATTGCTTTATAGATGATTTTACTGCCTAGCAGTTTCTCATTTCAAGTAGATTTATAGAGTTCAAATCATATCTGCTTACATCTCACTAACCTATAGACTGAAGTTATTTAATAAGATCTTGAAAAATTGCTTGTAATTAAAAGAGAAGTTGAGTTTAAACTCAAGCTTTGAAAATTCAGTTGAAATTAAGCAGTAATGAACATGTATTTTTACAGGGTTTTTTACTTTTGACCTCTAATTTGCCACATCTGCTTAAATTCCTTTCCAAAGCTGTACAAAAGCTGAGCTGTTAACAGTTTATTGTTGTGTAAACTGTATTATTAAAGTATATATTTGTGTTTTTTCTTCACCTAGGAAGTCCATTTTATAGATTTCCACTTTTTTTATTTGCATGTTGATTTAGATGCATCAGTCATGAAAATATATTATATAGTTCATATAGATAACCTGAATATTATTTTAAGGATCACAAGTATACTCTGTCACTCAAATTGTGGGATTGGGAAGTTGTGTTTCATATCACTACCTTCCACACACAATAGGCAGCAGTTCTGGTTACAAAAAATTTACAGTACATTAGAACAGTAAAAAAAGGATGAGGAAAGTGCCTTTATTAACTTTCCCATGTTATAGATTCAAACCTGAGAAAATTACAGCCTCAGGTATACAGAGGGCCACCATTTTAGGGACAAAATTTTGACCCCGTGAAGTGTGTCCAGCCAGCAGGAAAACTCATTACTCACTTCTGAAAACTGAAGTATTTGGCTCAAAGTCACCCTGAGAGTCAATAATGCAGCCAGAGAGCAATCCATGTTTCCCTCACACCAGTCCAGCCTGCAGAGTAAAATTATCTTCCCAGTTAAATACAATATTGAACCCCAGTCCCATTTGCTGTTATTTTTCCTGACTAAGGCTGTTTTTACTGTCCCTTACAACAACCATTGTAGATGCAGCCAAGAGCAGTGGTACTTCCAAAGGCCTGGACAGTAAAGTATTCACCAAGTGTGTTACTGCTGTTCCTTGCCTTGCTAGGGCTGGAAAACCTAGAATGGGTAAATTCCACTGTTTGCTTAGCAATTTGTTGGGACACAGTGCCTACAATTACATGAGTCAATTAAATGTGCCTGAGATCGTTCTCTGGCAAACAGGAGTGGAAAATCTCACATTCACATTGCTGAGTTCTCATGCTCTCTGAAACAGGGTGGCCACAGGCACCATCTCCTGCAGGGATTATCCCTGGCTCATCCTAGTGCCCAAACCACACCTGGGATAAGGAAGGCAGCGTTAGTTTGCCAGGTCAAAATCATGTTCAGGTCCTTCCCCATCAGCAGAGATCTGTCCTGGCCTCCTGCAGCCCCTTCTTCAGGGCTGAATTTCTGTCCAAGCTAAAGAAAGATGATTTCCCTTGATCTCAATTTTCTAACAACCCCAACGGATCAAATAGCAGCTGCAGCAATGTAGTAGCTTGATTCCTTCTCAGTCATTAAGAAATCAGGTTTTTTATCCACACTTCTTTCACAGTTTTGTGAGAAACAACCAGATCTATAATTTTTGGTGCTTCCAAATTTAAGGGAAAAAAAGAGTTGTTCTGCAATATGACCATTAATAATGAAAAAAAAAATCGTCAAAATGTTTAGTTTATCAAATCACAGGGACCCATAGAAAGGTAAAAATCCTTTGATTTCAGAGTGGGAGGAAAGATATACATCAGTTTTGGTCTTGCTGGCACCTTCCATGTACTTTCTATTATTCTGCATTTTCAGTACTGCTAAACATACAGGGCCAGAGGGGGAAGAAAAAATTCAGAGAGAGCAAGACTGTTTTCCTCAGTCTGATAAGAACAAAGAACTCACACGGAAAAGCTGCGTTTTATAAAAAACACACCTCCTAAAAGTTAATTACTTTCCATTTAACACAGGGAGAGTGCCTAGAGGCACCGCCGCAACGCACAGTGCCATCTAATGGAGGAACCACCTTGCGTAACCTGAGCATCCAAACAGGGAAAAACGAAAAGTTCACCCCGGATCTGTGTCAAGCCACAAGCACACCAGGACTTTTTCAGCCAACAGATGATTCCTGACAAAAACATCATCTCTAAGCTTAGCATTTTTAAATAATCAGGCTGCATATATGGGTAATCGCAGCAAAACCCAGTGTCTGAGGCTGCATTCTCTTCTTCTGGGGTGCACTGTAGCAGGGTACCAAAGGAAAGCACCCCGACACAAGCTGGTGGCACATTCCAAAAGGGACATGTGCCAGCCACATACAGAAAGATGGAGGAAAAATAATTAAGCTTCTGTGTTGCTCTCCTCTCCCCCAAAATCAGCCCTCCCACAAGGGAGGCAGTAACAGCACACAGCACCCTGTCACGGGTTGCCTCTGCTCGGGGCTCTTGCAAGCTCCACCACGGACTGTGACTCTACAGCATGAAAAAAGTGGTTTCTTCTATAAATACAAGTTGTGGGAATGAAATGGTAATGAAAAGTCCTTATATGGCTTTTCAAACACAAACCCTGTCATAGCTGAGAGGGGATTTGCAGGAGGCGTTACAATTAAACAGTTATTTTTAACTGCTGCTGGTTAAAAAATAAAGAGAAAGAGAAGAGAGGTTAAATTTAAAAAAGAGGAAAGAAAGAATGCCTGCATTTTTAATAGATAACACAAATTACAATGGTATTTGTATTCCAAAATCCTCAAGCCTTAGAAAAATACCTTAGGAAGGCAATACAAATTTAAGTTCATTATACAAATAAAAAGAAAGCTGAACGTTTGTATGACAGACCCAAAAAAAAGCATAAGATATAAACTTTTCTCAGTGGAAAATTCATTAAAAATACCCCTATATTAGAATGATATCAGGAGACTAATTTTGTGACAATTTTAATCCCTAATTCTCTAATTATTTTAGTGTTTAAAAATGTAAAATATGACTGCATTGGGTAAAATAATTTGGCATTTTTAAAGTGCATAATATCCTTATGGAAGTTAGCAGAATATATTGCAAATTCATATGGCGAGATATATAATGATATCAGCATATATGACTGATTTGTAACTCACACCTGGGCTGCCACATCCTTCTAGAAATTATAAGGAAGCCCTTTATTTCAAAGGGAACCTTAGAGACCCGTGATAGTATATTTATGTGCCACATTTCATTCAAGGCTGATTAAATCCATATTTACTTTCAAAACTAACCTCAAAGCACCACGATTATACATTTTGTATGCATACATATACAAAACATTGTCTCACTTTAGTAGTTTCACATCTCTTGTTTATAAAACACTGAAAGTACCTAAGGTGAAACCTATATGTTTCACCCCCGTTTTTCTTTTCCTTTACATATATGAGGAAACTAGAATGAAGCAAAAGGAATAAAAAGTAGTTTTTATGTAAAAAAATTATTTCATAAAAGTATAATAGATAAAGATCACAGAATCATTTGATTGGCTAAAATAAATTCTATAGATTTTATAAATATTTGAGGCCTAAAAATGGCAAGGCAGCTTGAGATAAACTAAAACCAAATGTATACATGCATTCAGTGCAACTGTGAATTTAACAGCAAACTATATTATGCTTGACTGAAATAGAACTCTGTCTTTTTTGCATTAATAAAGGCATATGTTCAACCATGGTGGAGAACTGTATGTTCCCATGTGCCTTTATGCATGCCTGATCGTGTCAGAGGTAAGATGGTGTTAAAGTAATTTAACCAGTCCATGAGGCTTCAGCTCCTGTTTACCCTAAAACTCATCCTCATATCACCCTTCCCACTTGGTCAGCACAGGGATTCTCCAGTAATGTGGTTGCCCCTACAAGGGATTTGTTTTCTCCCCACTGGTACATGGGATGGATCCACTGGGAACATTTGCTTCATTGCCGGTATCACCAGCCGGTTTTTTTTTTTTTTTTTTAAATCATTCCCAGTATTGAAAGTTCTCCCTTAGTAATCAGGACTAAACAGTGTTTTCTTGGGATTTTCCAGGGAGATTGTCAATGGAGGGATGAGAAAAAGAAAACAATAGCATCAACTTTCTTGGCATTTCTAGGCTGACCCTGGCTTAACTTCACTTGTGAATTCCCTATCTCCTCCCCTCCTGGGGCACAGGGAGATGGGGAATGGGTGTTGCAATCAGTTCATCAGAGCTCTCTGATACTCCTTCCTCCTCAGGGGGAGGACCCCTCCCACTCTTTCCCAGCATGGGTCCTTTCTGCTGGCTGAAGTTCTCTACAAACTGCCCCAGCGTGGGTCCCTTCCATGAGATGCAGTCCTTCAGGAACATGCTCCACTACGGGTTCCCATGGTGTCACAGCCTCTTTTGGGCACCTGCCTCTTCTGGTGTGGGGTCCTCCACAGGCTGCAGGCAGATTCTGCTCCAGCAGGGATCTTCATGGGCTGCAGGGGCACAGCTGCCTCAGCATGGTCTGCACCACAGGCTGCAGGTGAATCTCTGTTCTGGCACTTGAGGCACCTTTTCCCCCTCCTTCTTCCCCGACCTTGGTGTCTGCTGGTCTGTTTCTATCACAGATTCTCACTCCTCTCTGTCTGCAATTGCTTCCCTGCAGTGACAGCTTTCCCCTTCTCAATAAGTTAGCACAGAGGTGCTGCCACCATCGCTGATGGACTCAGCCACCAGCAGGTCCATCTTGGAGGAAGCTGGACATGGGCAATCCACAGGCAGCTCCTCGCAGAAGCCATCCACCACCAAAGCTTTTCCTCACAAACACCACAGCTTCCTTTTCTCCCCTCCACCCTCCCATAGGCAAGGATGTCATCTTGGAGTCACTCTGGGCAGATTGGCTGACGTTACCAACCACAGTTTTCACAAGAGACAAGATGTATGGAATAGGATGCATCAATAGGATTTCCACCAAACCTCTCCCTGGTCCAGCCTTGCCCTCATGCAGAGCTGGACAGGACAGGGAAGAGGTGCTGGAAGGCAGTCCTGCCTCAGCATTACTGCGCACCACAGTGCCCTGGCATGCCTGTGCCACATGCTACCTCAAATGTACCCCCAGCCCTCTGCTGTGCCCCACCCCAGGCATGCAGAGCCCTCCCCAGTATCAGTCATGGAACACAGGCACTCTCCATGTGCCACTGCAGCTGGAGCTGCTTCACTTCTGCTGGCAGAGATTGCTTTTAACATGGTGATACATTTACCAAGGGATGGTTGGCTTGCATGGATGAGCTAGTGGTCAGTGTTTCTGTTTACTGATTTTACAATTGAGCTGGCCAGAAGATCGAGTGGTTTTCCCTAAGTGATTCAGTAAGCCAGGGCCATGCTTCTTATTAACACTCAATGTATTTCCTACTATCACGTTTAGTCTGAATAACAAAGCTGCCTTTCCTGAAAACAAAGAAGCTGAGAAACCTGTGGTAAAGTACATTAAATTTCAATGAGTGAACAAACTGTGGAGAGTGTGAAAGTGCAGAATATTGACAGATAAATCTTGAAAGAATAAAGGACAAGAGGTGTTAAAAAACAAACAAAAAGATAAAATTTGTACTGTTACCTATTTTAGGAAGGGACATAAAAGACTTTTTCAAGATTAGAGGAGATGAAAAAGCTACATTGATCCACATTTATCCACAATTACTACTGGGATATGAGGGATCAGCTTCTTGTTACATCTGCAGAATTCTTTTATGAAAAGTCAATTAAATTTTCTTTCAGTTGAAACATTGTACCTTTTTGTAAAATCTCTTCCTTGCTTCTCTATTTCTCAGATTCTCCTCTGTAAAGTCAAGATAATGAATGTTTCCTTTTTTCCTACACTTTATCCGAAATGGCTTTCAAGTTCTGAGGAAGCACATCATACAAAGTGACTAACAGGACAAAGCCCTAGTCTCAGCAATTCCTCTAGACACTACTAGAGAGTTCAGAATATGAAAGGTTCCATAACTCTACCTTAATAAAACAGAGGTTAACAAGACCATAAACCTCTATCCGTAAGTTCAAACGTTTTTTCAGTATTACTGCAGTGATAAATAAAACATCCCCAGCATTAAAGTTCCCATCATTTAGGCTTTTCCTCTTGATGTTTGCAGTGTGTTTATCAAACTAAAAACAGTTCATAAAGGAGTCCCAGGCTCCAACTATCAAGTCAATACTCTTCCCCCGTAAACACAACATCAAAAAGCCAAACTGCTTTAAATACACAAGACTATTAAGTTTTCTTTTAATTTGTTATCTCTCTTGCACCTGCTCTAAATACTTCTTAACTTAATTGATTGTCTCTAAACAATCAGTGTTTATATTCACTTTGGAGCTGCTTCAGAAGGAAGATAATAGTCACTGTTTGTTTTCCTTCTGTATCCTGGGTGTCACTCAGACCCACATTGAATGGAAACTTGATTTTCATTGCACCCACCACAGACATTTGTTGTCTGACTCTGGTTAACAATTCACATATTAACCATGTTACCTTACCTACCTTTTATGTTCAAGCGTTTTTATTGCATTCCAGCAAACCAAACCACCTTCAGGCAACAGCAACATACAGGCTGGTAAACCTTGCCCCGAGGTCAACCACTCCTACACCAGCTCCCTGGGACTGTCACCCAAGGAAGTGAACTGTTTCTCCCTGGAGTTTCACTCCCCTGAACTCACCTACAAGATGGACCATAGGGTTGGTCTGCACCTCATAGTCCTAAGGAGCACTGTATTTAGTGGGACCTGAACTCTGCTTCCCCACTCCTGGCATCGTGCAGCCTCTGGAGAGTTAGAGCTCTCCACCTCCACGGCCCAGGCTCCCACAATTACAGTGTTCCTACAAGGAACAGGAGACATAATCATAAGCTTTGAACATAGTCTCTATACTTCGAACCTGAGTCTGCAGAGCACTCGACAGGATAAGAAAAATTAATGTTATGTAGTAGAATGACCCACCATGAAGAGGAAAAGAAAACGGAGAGGCCCTGTCTGGTGTTTTGATAGGGGGAATTTCCGTATCAGTTTAATCATTCATTCTTCAGTAGGAATCAAGTTCAAAAAAGGAAAACAAAGAAAAAAGGTAAAATTTTAAGCTCCTTTGTGACAAAAATGTAGCAAATCTCTGGAGAATGTTAATGCTGCAAAATAAAAAATATTAATTTTATTAATCAATGCTCCTCATCTGTGCAGATGGACTCTCGTTACCCCAGTGGTCCAGTCTAGCTCAGCCCACTGAGTAAATACCACATAGAAAGCTGGGGAGCAGTTGCACCTTGGAAGATTTCCATCAGCCCAGGAGAGGTGCTAAGAAGACAGGCACCAACAGGCTCAGTGCTTGCACAGTTCAGACTTTGCAGGCACCCAAAAAGACAATAGGGACCTTTTAGCCCCTGAGCAGAGGGTCACATCACAGCCTGTACCATCAGTACAGGGGTGATCTCTCAGAACTGGGACAGCCAAAGGCGTCATGGCACAGCCCAGCTGCAGCCCTTCTAGCCCTTATGTTTCTAGGGCACCCCCTTATGGCCAGACATTACTTCTCAAGGGAAGCTGGACGGTCATTCACAACACATTTCTGTACACGCATCATTTGTTTTCAAATGCAAAAGTAAAACTACCAAACATCTCTCTTTAGCAAACAAGAAATTAAGATCTACAATATTTAAATTCCGGAAGAAAGTCTGCTTCTCGGGAAAATTGTGATTTCCAATGTCAGGTCATGGTTAAGGTAGCGTTTTTATCACTGCTGAGTTACAGTTTCTCAGTTACATGTTTCTCAACAACACATTTTCTAACATTATCACAGAAAATGCAGTGATACCTAGATAGCATGCCTCATTTAATGCCAGCATCCTATCTTCAGAAACATTTCCCTCTGACCAAGAATGATGGGTGTGCAGAATTCTCTGTGAGAGTCCCCTTAATCATCTCCCCACTCTACCCTTCCCAAACTGGGAGGTAAATGACAGGTAATGTCATTTCACTCACAAAATGACAGTTTTCAGAAACCATGCAAATGAAGGTACAGATATTGCCAAAAGTATGCCTACCTAACAAGTGCTTTTTAATGAATGCAAAAAGAGACCAAAAAGCTTCTTTCTCAAAAGAGTACTGTTAATATTTCTCTTGTGATCTGAGTGAAAATGAGAATATGAGAAAATAGTGATTTCAGCTGTGAGGTTTTTGTGGTTTAGATAAACATTCTTGCTGTTAGGGAATTGATGTCTGACAAATTCCATTCCTTGATTTATCACATTTCACACAAAAATTCATCTAATTGCATATTGTTATTTTTTGCATTTACAGTACTATCATTGTAGCCCACCATGATTACAGCACCTGTGAAACTCAGTGCCTGGGGGAAAACTACCATAATACTGTCTCCTTTCTATTAATGGAGTAATTCAATATGTTTACCTTCCTGAGCACTGTCATTTTACACAACCAAAGCTACACATTTCCTGCTGAAACACTGCAGGAACATTCTTACATTGTGCTTGCTTAATATGCTGGGTAATTCACAGAGTGAAAGAAAAGTAGTTAAAAAAATAAAGAGATACTCATTTTACTTTCAGGCAGAAAATCCTGTTTACTACTTATTATGTTTTATTTTAAATATTTAAATAAAACTCCTCTTTTCTAATAAAGTTTGGGGGGGACTTTAATAAAAAATTAGCAATCAAATTAATAAAGCTTATTAATAAGGATTTCCCTATTGATTCAGTTACATTTTATTTTTTGACAGTCATCCTCACAGCCCATGGAAATTTACACCACTTCCTGTTATGATTATTATACAGAACTTTTGTAAGAGATCAAAGAAGCATGGAGATTTCATTTACTTCCCTCATTAAGTAAAGATTCAGATTCTGCGTTTTATTGTGCATGCACAGCTTCTCTTTCTACTCAGTGGAACTGAGGGCCAAGTCACATCCCTATTTATTCTAAGATCTTATTCAAACATAATTCAAAGCATATCTTTCCTCTACAGCTCTATAAACAATGAAAAGAATTGTCAACTTTGGTTTTCAGTCTTTAAAAAACAGATCATTGACTTGACAGTGCTTAAAAAGTGTGCTCAAAAATGACTAATGTTACAACTTTGAAGAACATGCTTTCAGACTCTCCTTGTTGTCCTTCTTACAATCACACTGCAAAAAGGCCAAAATCAAAGATGACTACCCAGCAACAAATATACCTCTTGAATCTGCTGATCTAGATTTTATCCATTAAAACTCCTACAATTTAACTGAGCAAAATGATGTCATTTAATGAAGAGAGACATAACTAAAATCTGTCTGCTTTTTTATTTTTAAGAACCAGAAACAGATAACAATTCAAAGGGTGGAAGGAAAAATATGAAAATATATGGAAGATGGCCTGCTTGTGCAGCAGCTTTGGACTTAAAGGAATCCAAAGTTAGTTTCATAAATATAGGAGTCTCATTTTTACTTAAAAATAAGCCTCTAAAAGTGTTTTGCCCTTTTCTGGACATAGTTATCAAAGTGCTTATGAGCAGAAAAGAACTGCTAATACTAAAAGAGTGTTCAGTTGGGCTTCACTTCAGCAGTTGTTTTCCTTCTTTCACTGATGCACATACAAACCTGTGTACTCACATCTGCAGATACATTTATTTTTTTAAGACTGCAAACCAGAAGATTTGGATGCATCAAGACAAGGATGATGACAGAATCTTCTGGGGATGAGTAGCTCAACCCTATAAAGTCTGTCTGTTGTGGATGAACACCAGTGGGCAGGTAAGCACCACACAGTCACTCAGTCACCACCCTCTCTGGGATGGGGGAAGAAGAAAGGAAAAAAAGACAAACCAATAAGAAAACACAAGATTAAACAAATAAAAAATATAATTGAATAAATGGGAGAAAAAGAAGAGCGAGACAGGAGAAAACAAGCAATGCAAAAGCAATCACTCGCCACTTCCTGTGGGTAGACTGATGCCTAGAGAGTTCCTGAGCTAAAGATGGCTAATTCCCTGTATCTCCCTATTTTCCCTTTTATTGTGAGGCATGAATCTATGGCATGGGATATCTCTTTGGCTGGTTCAGGTTATCTGCCTGGTTGTGAACCTTCATCCTTAATCTATTCACTGAGGTGTCAGAGTGAGGAACAGAGGAGATCTTGCTGCTGTACAAACATTGTTCAGCACCAGATAAAGTATCAAGAGTGTCATCAGTTCTACTTCAGTCAAAATTCTGAAACACAGAGCTGCTATGAAAAGAAAAATCTATTCTATTCTAGCCAGGGCCAGTGCAAAGGTATAATTACTTTGATCAATCCTGGGTTATATTCAGAAGAAAAAGAACAAAAAGGAATGTCTCCTAAGGCATAACAAATGCTGCCAAGCAGCTGGGCTGTTATGTTTCTTAGTTTTTGGCAGTAGACTGTACCTTTCTCTATTAATTTAGAGGGACCAAAACACCTAACCGCTTCTGCAAATGTTCATTTTGATTACACCCTTCCCAAACTTTTAAAGGCAACCTGAGTTTGTGTATTTTTCTAGAGCCATAGCACGTATCACTGGGAACTCAAAGAGGGCTTACTCCTAGAGAACCTTTCTTATCTGTGGGAAATGTCATAAAGCATATGCCTGCACATTTGGGATATAATTTCGTGGTGGTGCAACTGCCACAGCACATTCACTGCTCTAATAGGCAGGACACTGGTAGAATTAACAGTACCAAAGACTCCAACCTTTCCCCAGCCAACGTCAGGACAAAAACCATCATGTGCTCACACAATTTACTTGAGGTAAGTTTGGAATTTTAAAAATGGCATGAGTTTAAATATGACACACTTTCTAGACGTATTTTCTCATATTCAGCATGACTGACACATGGAGGATGTTCACTCAGTCTCTGCTAGCATCTCCAGTATTGCTGTCTAGCAAGGAAAATTAAGTGAGTCAAACTGCTACTTCATGGAGAAGCAGATATATTTGTAAGAGCCCTGCCAAATTTCCCACCTAAGTTCTAAAAGGACATGTTGATGGAAGATAATCTGAAACCACTTTCCCTTGCTAACTGGTCAGGGGAAGAGCAGTTGTAATTCATCATTTTTTTTCTGCAGAAGACACTTGCCTAGGAGCCTTCTCTCTTCTCCCCTACAGCTCAGAGAGACTTGCCTGTTTACCTTGGAGAAAACAAAAAAAAACCCAAAACAACCAAACATATCCAGCCCTCTCTTACCTATCCTACCACCAGCACTTGTACTTTTCTCCTTGCCTGAAGTATCTCTTAGCTGAATTCAACAGTGGAGATAGATAAAACCTTTCTACTGCCACAGCTAAGGTGAAGAACAGATGCCTAATGGAAGGAGCTAAGGTGATCCCATCACCTTTAGTGATGTTGTCTGTAAATGACGGAGAACAATGAAGATCAAGAAGCTAAGGTGATCCCATCACCTTTAGTGATGTTGTCTGTAAATGACGGAGAACAATGAAGATCAAGAAGCTAAGGTGATCCCATCACCTTTAGTGATGTTGTCTGTAAATGACGGAGAACAATGAAGATCAAGAAGCTAAGGTGATCCCATCACCTTTAGTGATGTTGTCTGTAAATGACGGAGAACAATGAAGATCAAGAAGCTCTGGGTTTAAAAATACAGGACAAAAATGTGAAGAAGCAGGGAAATAATGCAACTAATAAATGCTTGCAAGGAGATGGAGTCTTTTCCCCCAGATGGGTACACAGGAGTTGCTACCCACAGCAGAAGATTTCTGGAGGAGGCTTGGATTGAAGTAATTTGCATATATCAAGTAACAAATTTCTAAATTGCAAATTTGGCAATGACATCACAGATTTAGGAAGCTGGTCTACCACTAAAGAGAAAAAAACCCCCTTATGGTACATTTGCCTTTTGTAGATCATAAAAATATTTATTTGCTGAGATAAAGATACGTAGATCCAGAAGATTTAAATGCCCTACCCATTTTACTCAGAAGGCCAGTAAGTGACAAAGAAATTCTCAGACTGCCACAGGAAAGAAAGTTTACCTTTAAACTTGTTACTCTGTTGGCACTCACAATTCCTGTTTCAAAAATACATTCCTAGGCACCAACGGGGGAGTCTTGACAGACTCCCAGAAAAGGCAGTGAGCCAACTTGTAGTTATTTTAAAGAATGCATCAGTTGTCTACAATTTTGCACCCTGGTACAGATCCTGTTTGTCTGAAAAGGATCCAGGCCATATAAAAACGGTCTGTTGGACAGAGTCCAGAGTTTTACAGACTAAAAGCACTTAATCTTATAACATTTCACCTCAAATATTGCATGAAAATGCTGGTTAGCAAATTGTGATAGGTAAAGGGAGGCAAAAAAGCCTTAACACTGTCAAAACATTTTTGGATCAATCTCAAGACTGTGGGAAGAGCAATATCAGTGCTGTGGGAAGAGAAAAATGGAAAAGTAACATCTGTAAAATATTTTATGTACTAGCCTTTCTGCATCCTTGCAGTGACACTTTACTCTGGTACATTTACAGGGAGGTATTACTCTGATATTTTCCATTTACAGTGTATAGGCTCCTTGCTATCTGTTCAAAATTCAGATGAACAAAATCACCTAGCTGCCAGTATGGTCTGTTGAGCTGTCCTGCAATACTATTGAGGATCAAATACAGGCCTTCAGTTCTAAGAAGATCTTACATGATTACTTTTATTGCCGTGAGCACACCTACTAACCTACACAGGACTATGCTATACGGTAAAGTTAAGCAAGTATGTAAATGTTTGCATGTTCAGGGCATTAGATCCCTGTCCTGGTCCACATGACCTAACATAGCAAGTAATAGTCACAATAAAATTGAGTCCCGTTTTATTGCTAAACATTGAAACTTTGTGTGCAAGATATGTAATTTCTTTGCACCACTTATTTCTGAGAGGAAGTCCTTTAATGCTGTAAAACTGGCCAGTGATACAAATTCATCACAGATAGCTTATGTAGCTGGTTCATACACACTTGTTGTAGGCACAGCATCCCAATACAGTGGCAGTGACATGCTACTTTTCTCAGCGTGACCGTACATGCACATAGCTGAAAAACAACAGGTAAAGCTGCTACATTCAAAGAATCTCATTCCTAACAGGCTACTTAGCTAGAGGTCAAGTTTACCAAATAAACAGGCTTTTAACAAAGAGTGATCAGGTTTACTAAAAGAGGGAGTAACAGCCTGAGCAAAAACAACGTCTGCATGAGTGAGGACAAATGCTCAGGGCTCCAGACAAGGAGATAGGCTGACGAGGCTGTGGATAAATCAGGATGCCATCCTATTCAAATGGAAGGACTCAAAAGAGACATTGGTGCCCTGTTATTAATCCAGTCACTTTTGAGTGGTAGATCATAAGGGTAAAGCTGGTAGTTCACATGGTTAAGAGCCCCCACGTTAAAAGCCATTTGAACTTGTTCCAGGAACATAACAGCACTGTATAAGAAGCTGCCAGTTGTACCAGTCTGACATAAAACAAGGTCCCTTCAGCTTCCCTTACAGAGCAGTTGCTGCAGAGCTATTTGCCTTATAGGACCACGTTTGCCTGCTTCATCATGCCACAATTCCAGCAGACTACTGGTTTTTTTTAAAGTTCTGCAAAGAAAGGAGGCACAGGAAAAATTGCCTTTTAGATGAAATACTTTATATTGACAAAGTTAAAACTAGACTAAAAGGGTTTTCCTTTCAGAAATGCCTCATTATACACCTAGGTAAATTTATAGTGATCTGAAGCAGAGAAAGAAAGACTCACTCACTTCAGACTCTGATAAAATGCCTACAAAAATCACTAGAGATGCGTGCTCTGAGTTCTTCTGTAAAAAAAAGAACTCAGATTACTAGACAAAATTTAAAATTAGAAGCTGTTGGGAGAAACTCAAAGCAGCCAGTGACTGGGTCACTTATTCAAGACATGACAGACTCAGGGTTAAAATCTCATATTGTCAGTTACTTGATATGACTGAGAGAGTGAATCAGAGCAAATCCATATGCATTTTTGAAGCCAGCTTCTCTGTTTCTCCTCCATACCCTCCATTTTAATGGCTGTTCTTTAGACTGAAGAGCCTTTTTGTAATAGAGGTGCTGCCTAAATTAATCCTTCCAAGAAAATGTTTTGACCAATTCATGCTTTCAACCAAAAACAGTAGATGAAAAAATAATAAAACAACACAAACCAGAAATAAATAACTCACAGAAGCTTCAGCAAATATGGAATATGGCTATTTGCCATATTTCTGAGTAAGTGGCTGAGATGTTCTTTATAGACAAGCTACAAAGCCCACAGTGGGTTCTAACGTCACCCCCTGTAATAGAGGCACCGTATCTATCAACTTTTTTCTCTTCCTCATAACACAGACTAGTCATGTAATTGGTGGGACATTTGCTATTTCAGTTTGTTATTTCTTGTGCTTTGAACAGTGATTCCATCCCCAGTTAAACTGTCACACAATTCCCCTGAATTGTAAATGTATATGTATTTTCAAACTAAACACAACAACAACAAAAAAACCAACCTGAAAATTCTCTAACAGATTTGGAGGAAGTAGTTCATTTACTCTGAATGCTGTAAATTTGGCACAACCTGGTGCTTCTGCATCAGCACAACTGTCAAAATGCAAGTCAGAATTGAGACACAAAAACTCCACCATGTCATCACATCCACGCCACTGCACCTCTCAGATCTGCTTTCTGAAGAGCTTTCAAACATTTTGCAGACCTCATTTGCCAACAGTTGAGTACACAGTGCTTCACTACTTCCTTGAAAGACTACTCCATAAATGTCAGTCTTAAACTGAAGAGGAATTTATAATTGGATACAGATCTCTCCCAAAAATTGTCACACACCATATATTAATTTCTGTGTACTGATCAGTGCAGTTTGAATGCTTCTGTAATGCTCAGTCAACATCCTCTTTGATACATGATGAGATGAAACACTGTAAATAATTCCTCTTTTGTGCCTTTGAAACCTTTTCAGGCAGCTGTATTTCTTATAGCCTCCTTTCTTTACAGCAGATAAACAGTGCACTGCAAAAGCAACACCATTGTTTCAGTTTATTAGCTTGCATCTCAATTCTAGAACAACATATATGGTGAAGAACCTCTCTTGAAACAGAAAGATGTTTTGTCTTTTTTTGTGGAAGGGCAGAAGAACAAATGTCCTTATGTTCTACAAGACGCATGAACAGTGGGCTTCAGCACGGCAGTATTTTTCACTGAAGAGTCAAAAGCAAAGTGTACTCACCATTGCAATTTTAAATTAGATTGGAATTACACCTGTCTTACATTAGGCAGAAAAAAGAAACATGCTATAGAAGAAAAAAAATTATGGTCTTAATATTAGATCCCCTATTACTTCAGTCTCCTGCACCGGGGATCTCTTCTGTTAAGAGTAAAGTTGGAAGTCACTTTGGAGAGAAGCCAGGTGTCTGGAATCCTTTGCCCAAATCCAAGTGTGGGCTTCTAACAAGTCACAACAGAAAAACACAAGATCCTTTCACTTTTTATGGTATCTTAAAAGCTCCTTTCTCCCTGCAGTTTCACAGAAACTTAAAAGAGAAATTAAATCAGTGCAATTGATTACAGAAAAGTCATGCTTCATTTTCAAATGTTCAACATAACCTATGATGGTTACCACTGTACATAAGATAAAAGTTCTACCCATCTGAGTGCATGAGAAAACAGTAGCAGGTAGTAAAAAGTGAATGTAAGAAACAATAGAAAAATTGCCTTCAGCTCTTACTCTTCTTCAGCAAAAACATGTATTTGCTACTGTCAATGAATTTTGATAGTACAGGGAGATTCCATTATGCACCTGCAAGTTTTACAAACAAGGTCAGGCTCATTTTACATGGACTATTATATTAATTTATGTGTTCAGAGCCTTGAAATCTTGAGGTCCCACGAACACAGGCTCTCTGCTCCCCATAGTTTATAAGTTAACCCTTTTTCCCCTAGGAATTGCAGACAGATTAATATTAATGCCTTGACAACACTGATCATTCTGAGAAAGGAATCCTTCACTGCAGCAGATATACCACCAGAAAGAAAACTCCAAGGGAGTTAGCCCATATGATTTCAAGGGCACAGAAGACTAGGCCTTTGGAACACTGTCTCCTAGATGAGAACGTGAAACACTGTCACCTTCCCAGCTCTCCACTCAACAGATACATCCCCATTCACCCTCTACTGAAAAACGAGCAGTGCCTTGAACATGAGGCAGGAACCAGGGGTAAACAACACTGACTTCTTCAGACTCTGCACCAAACAATTACAGTGAAAAATTGATTAATTTGGACAAACTTTGCTTTTTAAAAATGCAAGAAAAACACAAATCAGGTTCTATGCTTATACAAATATCTCAGTACCTGGTTGCTATCTCCACCTATTCATAATTCAAGAGACCCAAGTTAATGAAAGTTCCAGAAGCTTATGGAGGCACCTACCTTTACATAGACCTTTTAAGGCTTTTGAAAGCCTGTTTGAATTTTTTCCACCTGTCACATTTGCAGCCTCCATGTGGCTGGAAAAATTCCTTGATTTTTTGGGTAAACATCCTCATAATGTAAAACGTAAGAGTGACATTAGTTAGGCCCACAAGCTGGGGTACCCCTTCTTTTGGTGACAGCTCTCCTCAGAGGACCACAAAGTCCTGCTTTTTGTGACATCATTCTTCCAGTGACACAGGCACTCCAGGAAGAAATGAGTTTCTATTTACACAGAAATGTCACCCTGTGGCCATAGCACTGCCTCTTTAGGAGAGGGAAGGTTTCCAGCACACATCTCGCATTTCCTGGGCAAGCTATTAATAAAAAGATAGATGAAACCTAAAGCATCTCTCCTTAGGCTTATAAATCAATGAGCTTTGTCCAGCTCTGGAGAGCATAGCAACTAGCAACCACACTTGGAAGAAAATTGCAAGCAAACAAAACGATGCACTGGCACTAGAGAAAGCCAGTAAAGTGTCTGGATATCAGAAGAGGGCAGCCAATCACCCCCTGTAATGGGGAAGTTGCAGGTCTTGGTCTGGGGTAGTGACTGTGCAGGCATAGCAGTAAAGGCTTAACATCACACCTCACACACCTGGAAGTCCAGCAAAACCTGGTTGCAGCACACATCTTTCTCAATCTGGTGTTAAATTATTTCAGTGGAGGAAAAATACTGAGACACAGTTCTTTTGAAAGTACAGAATGTTTTTGGTTGAATATTGATTCCATATTTGCACATTATTGTCCAGATTTTCTTTCTCAGTATATAAAACCATGAAAAACCACTGACTCAGTCCTGATCTAGGAGAAATATTGAACCTTGCTCGGAAGAATGTCATCTTTCAAACAAGCTTTAGCTTTAGATGTCGTATGTCCAAACATTTTAAAGAGTATTTTTCTCTAAGCAAGACATCAAAAGCTGGGTTGGAATAGACATATGGCTATACAGTTGCCTAAAATTACTGAATATTTTAGTAGCATGGCTCAATTTAATTTTTGCAAATTATTTTTAGATGGAAAACTTCTAAACCTCATAAAGAGAGTCGTATAGTGATGTTGCCTATGAATATGAAATAATACGCTTCTCTCCCAAAAATACAGTAATTAATGGTTGTAGTAATTATTGCCATCACAAACCAAGTATTTTTCCTAACAGTTACACATTGGCTGCCTGAGACAACGTTCCTTTCCTCTGTGCTCAGAATAAGGATTGAATTAAGACAGAAACCACTGTGGAAGACAGTAAATTCCAACAGGAATGAGCAGAATGCCTTATGGCATCCGTTTTGCAAGATGGAGTCCCCAGTCTACCACAGTCTTTGCCCAGAGAGCTGTGAAATTCACAGTGACTGTCTCGCCACTCTGCCTAAATACTGGCCTGGAAAAGAGTTCTGAAGAACAGCCCCAGCTATGAAAGGAGGAGTGAAGCATATTCAGGCTCTGCCACTGAGAGTTGTCTTTGAACAGCATGGTAAAAAGCAGGTTGTTCTGTGAGCAGATATCTCTGCTGTAACACCTTTGCACCCTCCTCTAAATCAGAGTGAAGTATTCAAAGACAAGTGAGCAGATGGACTGATTCAAATGGATGACTGTGATAGTAAAAAGGTTTACTGCTAATAAAAATATTCACCTGTATTTTAAAATCACAGTATGAGATAATTTTCAGTTTTAGGAAGGTCAACAGTTCAGCATTTGCCATTTCATGAATTAGACACTAACAATTAATTTAACCATCATTAAATAATTCATTTAGTAAACAAACTGCATGAATCATGATCTCACAAAGTAGCTAACCTCAGAAATGCTGAGTCATTAGAAGGTTATGGGAAGTATCAAGTAGAAGAAATTAATCTCACTTCCATTTGCCTGTTTTTCTATTTTTACATTCTCCTTTTCCTGGATCATTGCCTTTAATCTGGGACCTTATTGATTGAATGCTATGCCTTGTACTCTCACAGAGAAATTAATGGATACAGCACTGCAGCGAACAGCATCGACTGACTGTAATCAATGATTCAGCACTGCCACACAAACGGGGCAGTCAGACTCATTTGTTGCCCATAGCACATCAATAACACATTTTACACAACAAACCAATTTTGAACTCCAAGAAGAACCTTGTCATGTAACTAGTCATGTAACCAACTTGCCATGTAACTATTAGATTCAATGGTGAGAAGAACAGCCTCCTCTCCTCCACTAACATAATCCCCACATTTATTTACAGTAGTTATAGTTTTGCTTAATTTACATCAACAGAAATTGTGTTGTTCCAGTTTTCATGGCTACATCACATGCCCTACATAGACAAGAGAAAAAGGAGTGTATTTTGTAGAGTAAATGGCAGCGGTTTAAGGCATCATTTCCACACATGTAACTACTCATGCATTTACCATGATTTTATCAGATTTTGTATTCATTCATGTAATCTCTGTATTTGTCGTTACTCAATGCTGATGTTAAAATGAGAGTCTTGGCAATAACTCTTGAGACTAATAATTAGGTAGAAGCTAAAGTAACATAGTCATTCAGAGTTCCCAAACTCTAAAGCAGTGAATCTGTGGCACTGGAATCAGTAAAGAGGGTAGCAGTGGGTCCCAGTCTGAGGCTGAACCTGCTCTTTACAGGTAAGGGCCAGCTATGAGACACCAGTCTCACTGCTGATCTACCAGCACCTGATTAGAGCATGGAAACTGGAGGCATAAAGTGGACATAAAAGGAAAATGCAGGCCGAGCTTAAGCACTGCTAAGGTGTTGGGACATGGACATGAGACAGGCTGGGGTCTGAAATTGGAAAATATTTCCAGATTTCATGCTAGGGACACAGCCAAAGTCATAGCAAGCAACTGCAATTCTAAGTCTGAAAAGGTCTTTGTGGAGTCATTCTCTGCTCACCGTGAGGATCAACTACACTTAGATCTTCCACAAAATATATGTTGTTCAGTCTGAAAAATCTCCAGAGACTGACCTGGCAGCTTCTTTGGGTAATCCATCACAGTGCCTAAACACCAGCTGTAGAGTTCTTCCTAGAATCTAATGAAACCCACCATTACTGCAAATTGCCTTTTGTTCCATCCTCAGAGATGAAGAACAATTAATTGCTGTCACATTTATAACCATGTCTGTGTTATTTATTCTCTTTTCCAGACAGCAATTCACCAAGCTGAACTCATGCAAAGAAAATCAATGAGTTGCCAGATTCAGGGGTGGCTGCTGCAACTGGATGTGTTCACCTTTTGTTCTTGTATGAAGGCAGCAGTGGGCAGCAGGAAAAGCTCAGCTCCTCCTTGGACCTCTGAGTGAAGGCAAATGGACATAATGTTGATTCATAAGATGCCTGTATAGGACATACTGAGAAGCCAGATTTTCAATAAGACACACTCAGTTCCTGCAATCTATGTCAGTACAATTTTTGGTTTGCTTTCCAGTCTTTCTCCAGTTTGTTTCTGTATTTCTTAAAGCATCACGTGTAAAACTGGGTGAACAATTCAGGATGGCATTTATTACAACAGAACAGGGCAAAATGGTTGCCTCTCATCCTCTTGTTGATAATACCTTCAGTAATGATTCCCAGAATGGCTTCCACGTTTCAGCATTTTGCCTCATCAGTGACTTGCATTCATTTTCTAATTTGTGGTAGCCCACAGATACTCCTGCTGACTGAATCATTCCCCATTTTCTATAAATAAATTATATTTTGTTCTCTGACTATAGAAAATCATGCTTCTTTTGATTCCATTATATCTTCTTGATTTCAGACCAGCTTGCCAGCTAGTGAAATAACTTTCAAATTTAGTTCTACCTCCCTCAGCCTGGGTGTTGTACTGGAAACTTGGCAGATGGTACAGACTCCATCAATTAAACTTTTTTGGTTTTGCAAGCTCTTTCTAGAGAGCTTTTTGTTTTAATTTTTATTACATTATAGCAATTCTGCATACCAACTTTAAAATGTCTGTGGTGGAATAAAGACCTTTCAGCTGATGGTTCTGCTCAACTGTAACCTTCCATTTTCTCTTTGTGTTTTATTGCCTTAGTTCTCATGTGGCAAAGAAAATGTCCAAATTGGACTCCTCATGGTACAGAAATATATGAATTAAGCCTTCAAGGCACATTAGCTTAACCTCCAAAATTAAAACGCAAGCTAACAACTGTGGGTCATTTCACTCACTTTCATTAATCCAAACCCAAGTAATCTTCCTGTGCTTTCCAGCAATATGGAATGATGCACTCTAGAACCAACACAGCAGGTCTCTGAAACATCACTGTACCTATGGAGTCTGGCTGAGATCAACAGTTAAACTTATTTCCAAATCCAGGTAACCCTTTTCATTAAAGGGAGCACTCTAAAGCATATGTAGATGTACGTCAAAATGCATGTTTTTTCTTACAAGTGTTCCATCCATGCCATAAGCGTGGTGAGATTCTAGAATGAAGGATATTGAGCTTGTATCATTTTGTTTTCTATCAGGTGCATTTCTCTGTTCTCGTCATCTTTGTCTGACAAATGGATGCATACAATCTTTCTGTATTGACATTTATGTGACTCCCTCCAAAGCATTAAAAACCCACTAAAATATGAAATGCTTGCAAATCTAGATGTGAACTTGCCACTTTTCTGTGTATATCATATGTATCATTCTTTAGGATATGCACTTTATTGACACAACTTAAGGTTTACTAAACCAATCATATATGTTCATTGAGTCCAGTGGTTCACATCATGTAAAAACTGAACATCTTAAGCAACACAATTGCAATAAAAGCAAACAGATCTTTGCAGTCTAATCTTGCATTAACAGTGGTTGCATGGCACCATATCAAAGGCAAAATGCAACATGGCCAGAATTTCCCACTGAAGTGTTAAGCACAGCTGCATAACTTTGAACTCACAACCAGCAGGATATCCCAAACCACCCTGGGTACATCGCAGTACTTAAGGTGAGAATTCATAACTAACTGCTAATGCCTAAACTCCCCAGCTAAAATTGGATGGAATTTCCCATGAAGGAGACAACTAAGATATGAACAGTATAGTAAAACAACTACTCATTTTACAGAATTAACATAGCAGGAACACTAATGTTGTTTCATACATAATGAAATCAAATTTGTCCAAAAAATCCACCTTAGGAGGCTGGATTTGAGATTTCATATGGAATTTTCCAGGCTAGGCAGCTACAAAACAGAAATGTTAGGAACTCAGCAGCAGGAGCACATGCATCTCTGGAGGAGCAAAGCAGACAAGTCGTGACACTTTCAAAGTGACACCCTGAGCACTCTGCAATCCAGTGCATCACCAAGCAGAGGACTCAGCCCATTGCAGTGACTGGAACTGTGCACAAGGGGTCAAAAATGGCCTTTCTTTCATAACACTGAATATGAACGTTATGAATGCTAAATGAAGCTGAACTTAATATAATGATATCTAATGAAAGCAACTGCCTTTTTTAATATGCCATCTCCCTAAATCCAGCTTTCAGAAGACCAATACAAAAACACCATTGAGTGAAACCACTAAAGAAAGAGTGCAACTTAACTTCTACCCCCTAATGAACCTGTAAATAGAAGATCTCAATTTGTTCAAGGAAAATCCTGGTTATTAACTGATTTACCTAAAAGCAAGTACCAATTATTCCAGTCTTTGTTCATAAAATCACGTGAAAATAGTAACTTAAAAAAAAAAAATCAGCAGAGATTTTAGATGCATATGAAATTGAACATGTGTTACAATCATAAATATAGGTAGGTTAGGAAACATGCATCTGCCTTTGTACAGACTTTTACAATCAAATATATTTCTAGATATCTTGTTGAACAAAAACATATTTAATATGAAAACATATTAAAATATTGAATCACACAAAATTTGCAATGAAACATTTGTCTTCCTTTGATTACTTGCTACACAATCAAAACCTAGATTTCATGTTAATATTTTTAAGGAAAGGAAAAAAAATTGAAAACAGCAGGGAAAGATATCCTAAGCAGCTGGTAAACTCAGACCCTAACACAGGTTGCATATTTTTAATACCTTCCCCTTATGAGTCTCAAGGCAGCGTGTATTCCAAAGCTCTAACCCTGATAAATGGTTTTGAAACGTAACTTGGAATTAACACAGAAAAAAATAGATTTAAAGGATAAGTTTTCATATATAAGACTACTTGCAAGATAACACAGGAGTAGTGAATTTGTCAAGGCTTCATTTTCAGCCCCGTCATTTTCTCAACTTTTTGGAATGAATAAACACACAGGAAGATAGGATAAAAACTTCACATTCTCATCACAGATTTTTCATGCTTTACATTTCCCAACCCTTTTTAATAAAATACTTGCATTTTTCCTGTCCTAAACAATTACATTACACAATAGTGAACAAATACACAGATGTCACAGACTTCTAATCCAGAGCACAGTTTAATGTTCTCATCTAAGAAAGTGCCTTTTAAGCCATCCCTCAGCTTCACACTGTCCAGCTTTTTGCCTCCTTCATTTTCATGACTCTTAAGCATTTATGCTTACAGGAGCTGTAACTAATGCAGTGCTATGCCAGAGGTTTCTCGTGGGGAACACACCATCTCATTTTTAGGATGTGGTTGCAGACTGTAATCATCATAACTGTATCCCGAAAGTGGCACACCAGAGCCAGGCACTGCAGTATGAGGACAGCTGCTGGACTAGAAAGCCCAGCTCTGATTTGGAATGATGTTTTTAACTTTAAATTCCAAATACATTTACCAAAGGCTGAAAGAAGAGAGGCAAGTTTTAAAAAAGGTTAAAAAAATAGGCAACACACACTTTTTTGTAGATCACATGATCTCTGGAGAGCAGCATTAGGCACATGAACTGGGCAGACAGATAAAGATGCCCTTCCTATAATTCCATATCATTCATCTTCAAAGCAAGTAGTTTACTTCATGCAATACAGTGAATTCTGCATAAAATGTGATTTTGGCTTGCTCTCTAGACACCCATCTCCATCTTGAGTTATTCTTAG
Organism: Irena cyanogastra; assembly: GCA_013397155.1. Taxonomy (NCBI): domain Eukaryota; kingdom Metazoa; phylum Chordata; class Aves; order Passeriformes; family Irenidae; genus Irena; species Irena cyanogastra. The sequence continues at coordinate 981,506 of VWZV01004317.1, read as the reverse complement.
AGCTCTTGCTTAGAGCTCTTCAACTGCAGATGGCAATTTTCAATTAGGTATGTGCTTCAGGGGAAATAAGGAATTTACTAAGGTCACTTAAGGGCAATGAAATCACACACACCATATAAAATGCTTACACTACAAAATGATAGCATAATGGAATGGCAAGGCCTTTAACAAAATCGTAAAGGGAGCATGCAACTTGTACAGCATGTTCCTTTATTATTTCAAGCTCTCCAGTTGCTCCTTTGAAAGGTTACTCTTTTTTTTTTTAATTGAATATGTATAAAGATACCAGAAAAAAACATGATGTACCAAACTGCCTCCTGACAATGCGTAAGAGCACCCAGCTTCAAATTATATGCAAATCAGAAATTGAAAACAAAAATTAGGTGATGGATGCGAGTCAAGCAAGCCTACAAAAAAAAGTGCCCTAACTTTATTTTTAGGATGAGCAGACGACTAAATGTGGAAAAACATTGAAGACATTTAATATGTTCTTTCTAAACAAAAATTTTTTAACAAAAATTTTATGATACTATATGCTAAATACATAAATACTTTCTGATTTAAAAGTGACAAATCAATAATGGTTCTCATGAATTAACCCATCAGTAACACAGCAGGAAGGCAAAAGATAATTTTGGTTTGTCGTTTGGTTCATTATCAATACTACCAAGTCCAGGTATTTCTGCTTTCCTTTTTGTCTCAGTTACACAACTAAAGCTAGCACCAGAGGTGTATGCACAGACTTGATGTGCTCATTGCCTTTGCCTGGGTTCAACACAGTCATCCTCAAAATATACAGTCCCACACAACACCATTACTGCACTCTGAACACAGTTCTGCCACTTAAATTAATACGAAAGAATCCTTGAATGAATGAAAAAAAATCTTTAAACAGGGTCAGAATGCTTTTAGCTTCTTTCTTCTTTAATCAGTGAATAAAGCTCATTACCTATTAACATGGGCTAGAGACCCATGCCTAAGGTAGCAGGCTGATTTGCTGGAGCTCAGGCCAGAGAATGATCATCCAGTCATAGCCACTGGATATGTCTGTGATTTTAGATTAAGCACAAGGTATACCCCATATTTTAAATGGGATAAAAATATTTTAAATTTTATTTACTTTGAAATTCTTTTCTCTCTGGATGAAATGATCCTTTTCTCAGAAGGATAAAATTTCCCTGGGGTATATCTCCCAGGTGTCAGTTCTGGTCTGAAAAGAATTTGCTTTTTGTGCATCCAGGTTAATGGAAACTTGTGTGACACCACAGGCATAGCACCAAGCTGAGGTAAAACCCTGGGGCAGACACTGGTTTTAGGCCAGTCCCCTTGATGCTGCAAGCTCTGAAGCCACCTGATTACACATCTCCTCTGGGTGGCAGAGGCAGGCACTGGGGCTGAAAGGAGTGAGAACCAGCTCCTGCCCTGTGTCCCTCGGAAGGGTCACAGCCACAAAGCTCTCCAAGGGGCAGGCAGGCTGCAGCCTGGGCCAGCCCCACACCAGCACAGCCACACAGATGGCTGCCCAGATCCTGGGACACAGTTAGCTCATGCCAACCCAGAATACACTGTGGAGACTTTGAACCACGTTTCTACCTTGCTTGGCACTGGGCAATCAAAAGGCCATTAATGATTGCAACATAGCTAGACAAACTGATAGGGGCAATGCAATTTCCTGAAGAGATGTGGAAAAGGTGATTTAAGAGCATGTTTCCCTGGAGTCTGCTCTTGCCCTTTAAATTTATGCTTTACTAACAGCCCTGTTAAAAGCCCTTTCTCTGTACTCCTTTTCAATTCAAAATAATAAAGATATTTCACAAAACCACCAGGATGAGAAGTGCGACAAGTGAAATTTATGGTTCTGGTCCACCAGCCTTGCTTTCTTTGTGGCTTCCCACAACCAAAGAGGACTCATCACAATAAACCCATTAGCTTCATCCCTGAAATAGGTATTTAGGAACTTGCTGTGTGGCTTGTGGTGTTGAAGCTCCTATAAAAGTCTCTACTGAAACTACTATAGCTGTCCTGTGTCATTCCCATTAAAACTTCACTCAACATTCGAAGTCAGGAGTTAACAAAAATCTTACACAGAAATGAATGAGAATCTCTGTGAACACAAGTGACTTTTAATTATTTATTGTGAATTCATTTTAAGCAGACATTACAATATTGCTAAACTCAGGGAGACGTTAATTCATAAAAGTCACAGCTATCTAGTAGGGAGAGGGTTTTTAAATAATAATCATCTTCATTGTAAGCTTCTAACCTCCCAGGACTTTTACTTTCCCACTTCAATTGCTAGTAAATATGTAGCTACATCTCCCATAATGAGTGGGATTCACATGCCTGTGCACACATAAATATGAATAACCATGAAAATAAGAGGCAAGTAATCATGTATCTATCAATCTCTAATATCAGAAAAACAAAAATCATTCTGAAAATGCACTCCACCTGTTTCTGACTAGTCCTCAGCACCTTTTTTTCTTTAAAAGATACTACAAGAGATCAACTGAAAAATTTTTCCATTGCTATGTAATACACCATAATGGCAGAAAACTTAAATCAAGTTCCACAATGAACATGCTGCTACTTAACAGTAACTGTCCTGATGGACTGCACACCAATATTCTTACAGCTAGAGACCTACTGGGAAAAAAGTTTTCAACTTTGTTTTTCATTATGTCCTGACTAAAATCTTCGAGGAAAAATCTCTCCATCTTTGTGAGGATTTTACTGAAAACTTGTTTCAAAAATGTTATCATACAGCACAAATACTTCCTAAGGAATACAAACCCTTGTTTTGAACTGGGTAATCCCTATTGTAGTAGAACCTGTTTAGCTTACATTTCCTATAACAGCACCTGAAGTTTATTTTTTAACTCACTGCAGAATCTTTATTGCTACAGGAACTCCCTGTATTGTAACAAACACATTCCAGCTATGCTGATTTAGCCGCATTACACACATCCAAGTAAAATACACCAAAACCCTAGACATGCTAAAGGAGTGCACCTTTTGCAAAATGTACGTCTTAACTTTAAAAAAAACAGAAACAAAACAACAAAAAACAAACATGTCAAGAACTTCTTTTCCCAGATATACCAGGATGATAACACCATGAATTTGCAGCACTTCAGCCAACCGACCAAAGCATCTCAGCTTTATTTCCAGTCTCAGCTCACATCTGTGTTCCATCAGAGCTAAGAAAGTTTGGGAATCTCTGCAGTAAACCCGAGGTGCATCTGACTTAGGAGCACACGGAATGTCAGATGAGTTACGGGAGTTGATCCCGCAGCCCCCGTGGAACTCCCGAGCCGTTTTAGAGGAACAACAGTCGGAAGGGCAAATCTCGCTCCGACCCTCTCCGCACCCCGACTCCGCCACCCCCCAGCTGCGCGGATCCGCCTGACATACCTGCTTCTCCATTTTTCCCCCTGGCGGTTTTTTTCTCTTTTCCCGAAGCCGAAGAAGAGGGGCACAGTCCTTCCCTGGCGGGCGCGACGCTGCGCTGCGCTGCGGCCGCCGGGGGCTGCGCTCGGTCCGCTCCTGCCCCGCCCGCCGCGGAGCGCGCTCGCCCTCGCCCCTCTCGCCGGCACAGACAGCCCAGCCGAGCTCCTCTAGGTCGAACAGGTTTCCTTATATAGGTAAACACAAATTGCATTCCTGGTGACAGAGGCTAACTGGAAGTAAGCTTAATTTAGTTAACTCCACAGATACCAAATGGGTCTGAGTGCCTGAAGTTTGCTTAGCGCAGCGTGGTGAAGGGTCTTCAGAAGGGAGAACAGTTTCCTTGCAATAGTTTAGCACCTATGTAGTTATTACACTACTTAAAGCCATAGCAATACTGAGTACTATGTTCACATTACATTAAACACTTGACGACTTTACAGAGTACTGAGCCTGCATTTTCATCCTAAAGGAGTGGAGTTGACAAAGGTACACATGTACTACAAGGTGACAGAGGTTTGTACACATACCTTCTAAAAATGTTAAGATAATTCCCACAATATTGAAGCTTCCATATAAAGACTATCATATATCAAGTGTTACGTGAAAAGGTTAGAAAATGAGGATTGCATTACTCATATCAATGGAAAGATGCAGCGTAAGAAAAACTTGCTTTAATTTTTTCTGGTTCGTTTTCTATACAATGTAATGGTTAAGCATTTGGTGACAGATCTTTGTCAGAGATGTGTGTTGGCAATATATTAACAGGCACACCCCTCCCTAAATAGGGAAACAGAGATGGAGGAAGTACCAAGAACAAGCCTATGCTGCACTCTACAGAGCAATGACATGGTTATTTCACATATTTTTTTCATCACCTTGACTGCTCACTACTTGCTAACCCTTTTCTGCAAATACAACTTGCTTGTCCAGAAGAACTTCAGCAGGCATTAATTAATTAATGTAATTAATTAATTAATTACATGGGAAATCATGTAATATGTGTCACTTTATTATATTCAGGCAAGATTCACTGTTAGTTATAGCTTTTAAAACACTGTTGATATGCAGGGGGAAATAGCAAAAAGCATGAGTATAGGGAAAAAAACAGTAAAACAAATGATGGAGGAACACAAAAATATAAGTGAAAATGAGAAAATTTTCAAGATTTGAAAAATGATGAGAGGCTGACTTAAAAAAAATACAGTGAGCTCTAAAATATACAATTTTTTTCATTCTGTCCCCCAGATATATTGTCTATAACTCAAAATGCACAAGGGACACAAATTTGTCTTCTTGGTGACCTATGGAGTGTTAGAAACATCAGTGTACCACCCAAAAGCTGGAAATTATCATTATCCAGTGGACTAGAACATTTCTTATTGCTGCCCAATATATGACTTGAAGATCATTAAACAATATACTGCGCAGAAAAGCTATTCCTGATGTCCAGTCCTAATGGTTTCAATACTTCTTTAGTTATAATTTTCCTCTTTCCCTGAGGCATAAACATTCAGCCTCATGATACTGAAAGAGTTTGGCTTAGAAGTTGAGAAAAATGAAAACCAATACCAATAAAAGTTGTAAGACACTCAATAAATACATCTAAAATAGTCTTTCTATACAATATGTAGGGAATCAGGAATATGTGGCCAGGGGCTTGGTGTAATGATCTTCATTTAGTTCTTTTGGGACAGATAACCCACTTGTGGCTCCACTGCTTAAGAAGAGGAATCTTGGCCTTGCCAAGTTCATGCTCCTGTGACAAAGCATTTGCACTGGACTACACAGCCAAGTATTGCCTTACCACCAGTGATCTCATGAGCAGTTCCTGAATGAGTACCAGGTTTTTTGCATGAGTGAAGCCAATTAAAATTCATCAGATTCCCAAAACTGCAACAACAAAAGAATTTTAAGAGGGCTACTAGGCTAATAGTAGATTAGATAGTAGATATTACTTCAAGTATGGTTGACAGTCTGTCCTTAGGCTAGCACTTTTTCTGCTGGTCAACCCAGACCCCTGAAAAACATCACATTTATTTATCTAAAATACTCCCTCAACATATGATTTTCCCACCATTTCTTCAGTGCCCATACATATGCTTCGCTTACCAGAGTCTCAAGCTGAAAACTCAACTTTCATACTCTACACCTGACATACCCCTTTACCTCCTGACATGCCTGTTTACCTCCATCTCTTTACCCAAACATCATATTGAGAATCAGTCAGGGGATCTAGGCTCTCATAGCCAGGCATGAAACCTCTTACTTTACTTTCTGGCCCCCAAGCTGTGATTTCATTAGAATGCTGGCAAAAGCATGAAAAGTTTCCCCAAGCTCTGCAAATGCTACCTTTGTAAGAGAGAATCTCTTTGCTTAAACAATACTTGTAATAAAATAATCATTTATTCCTCAAACATAAATCAGAATGAAATTTATTTATATTTTCACTGCATGTCTCTGCTAAAGCACCAACAGCAGTTAATCATAATAATAGATGTCATAGTCAGACCTTTTTTTATTTCTGAGTTCTTTATTTTTTTAAGGCAACTCTATATAATTCTCAAGCAATTCAGCTAATTCTTGAAGGTAAGAGTAACCTAGACTTATTAGCCCAATTTACTGTGCTGTCACACATACTTATCTTCATGTAATGCTAAGACTAATTGTGCTGAAACCATCCTCTCCTTTTCTCCTGGAAGAGGTCTAGCAGATTTGAACTTCTATTCTGCACCAGAGCATACAAGAAAAGATCTGAGCAGACCTCTAGGATATGTTGGGTTTAATGCTAGGAATTAAAAAATTCATGTCATGCAACTGATGACAAAGAGTTATTTTCTTCACTGCTGTGCCCCAAGCTGCCCCCAGCAAAAGCCCAGCATTAAATAGACACTCTCATTCGATGTGTCATTAGCTTGTTTCCTGTGCACAATCCATACAAACAGTTTGTTGGGGTTAGTTTAGTCCCTGCTGTTTAGATAGCAACTATTTGTAAGCCAAATGACCTTTGTCCAGCAGAGCCAAGAATCACAGTCCTGGGCAGAGCCTTGGTAATAGATCAATGTGTTACTGCCTTTCTCTTTACTTCCAGTTGCTTGCCTTACTAGCCGTGCTTACTTCGTCTCAAAAAGTAGTGTATAAGAAATACTTTATCTTACGAAAAACTGATGGATTTTCCCTCTTCCACTTCTGCCCATTTTTTAAATACACAGTCATGTTACTCTTTGTGTTTTTGTACCAGAAATGGAAACCTAGTGTAAGTTTTCATGGTGAATTTTGATTGAATGGAATAGGTGAGTGCAGTACACCTAGAAATGTATATGAAACAAATAATGTTAGTTTCCAATCATCTTGCTATGAGTCTCTAAATATCTGCCTTCAACTTTTTCCCTACTAAATGCTCAGGGTGAAACACAGCAGGTTTAGTCTCCTTTCACTGAATTCTTACTCAATAACAAGGTTTGCTTCTGAAGTTTTTTGTAGGCTGGAATTGTCCACACTTGAGTGGCTAGATAAATTGGTTCAATTTAGCCAGCTAAGTATAAAGCAACAGAGATCTCTCAGGTTTCACTGCACAGTGCACAGTGCTGCACGTTTTCCAGAGTCAAGCTGTTAATGCATTCTCAAAGTTCTAATTTCTTCCATGCAATGGCAACACTTCCTTTCACTTGGATACAGGCAAGATTTCATACCTCATCTTGATATCTGCATCTTTACATCTTCAGTTTCCCGCAGAGATGTGCATCACCAACATCCCACAATGTGTGTTCTGTTTTGTGGGGTGCAACAAGATCATTCATTCAATAGTTTATTGTTTGTTCTCAGCTACATTACCCAGCCCTCAAATCAAGTCATGTGCTCAGCTAGAATGGCAGCAGTGAGTACCTGACAAATGAGGTGGATTCAGTTTTACCAGCCTTTGTTTCACATACAAGTCTCTTCAAAGATATGCAATATCATAGGGCATCTCTCTTTCTGCATCAAATGGTTGTTACCTTAAAAACATAAATCCTTGAATTTTCATGTACAAGTCCACAAGTGCTTTTTCTTTACTGCCATTAAATAATTTATACATGCAGAATGCTAATATTGCATTTTAAGATACTGTGACGCTATATACAGACACACAAATACACAGATACACTCAGACTTTCAGTTTATGATCTGAAAAAACAATGAACAAAATGCCCTGGTGTTGAGTGCAGCTTTCTCCGAGCAAGCTACCTGCTATCCATCCGAGTGGCTTTGTCTGGGATAGTTAACTTTCTTCTGAGGGGCCAGTATTGTTCTGTGTTTTGGCTTTGTGGCTGAAACTGTGTTGATAAAGTACTTTTGTTTGCCTGTTACTGAAGAGTGTTTGCACCACCTCAATACATAAAGTTGCTTTTGTCCCCCATACTACCCCACTCCAGTGAGGTCAGGAGTGGGCAAGGAAAGGGGGCTGGACACTACCAGTAACTACAGCTGACCCACACTGGTCAAAGAGATGTTTCACACTATGTAACAAAAATTTATTAAAACCCAAGACTGACTAAAAAGAAGAGGGGTGGCTTCCCGAGGTAACCATTGTCTGGAGACTGGCTGGGCGCTGGTTTTCCTTGCAGTGTGGTGGCTGTGTTACTTTGCTGTGCTTCCCACCACACTCACCAATTAACTGTCTTTGTCTTGACCCATGAATTTTCTGACTTCTGTTTTCCCTATTTTCTTCCCATATCTCACTGGGTTGGGGTTGAGAAAGTGAACTGTCCAGTCCAGAGACTAAGAGCAGAGAAAATCTGGAAATTTCTCTTTACTACTCATCAGTTATTTGCTTTTGACTTGCAGAAGATACTTCAGAGCAGCTTGTGTAAATGCTTCCATCTCATTTCATGGAAAAGTAAAAATCTGTCATGCTACATTGCCCTCTGCAGTGGCCCACTGAAGTCATTTGACTTCACCTTGAAATGCACTAGAGGCATCTAAACGACAATCACACATCTGAGAAACAGCTGAAGTTGTTGTCGCTCACCTACAAGTTCCTTGACTATAACCATGTGCACACAGGAACTTCAGGGAAAAGCACAAGATTTCCAGGGCAGCAGGTACACTGGCCACAGACTTGGATCTGAGAGCTGTGTAGCCGCAGACTGCAACTTATACTCAGCTAATAGAAGGCACAGGGGTTTGTTTTTCTTCCAGCAAAGGCAAACTAAAAATTATTGTAAGAAGCTGCATTCATTCAACATTCAGGCTGAAAATGAAAGTAGTCAAAAAAGAAGAAACTAAAAGGTTAAGTTATTCAGAAGCAGTAACTCACAACTGCATATACCATGGGCAGCTGAGCATGTACCTTATCTGGGGAACATTAGCGGTACGAATCAGTTAACTTTATGATACAACCCTTACATTTTATTATTTCCTGATCTGGTGTTCAATTTTACAGCCTTAATGCAAGTACTTCGTTAATAAAGCATTACTTATAAAATTTGACCACATTACTTAACCTTTAAACAGAAACAAAGATGTCAAAACAAGTTAAGGCCAATGACTAAGTGTATTATTTTTACCCTTGGGGAATGAATTGAGCTTTCTTCCTCACCAGTCTTTCAAAATGCATCATTAAATCAATGTAACACAACAAGTTGCTATCTTTACCCTGGTACCACATGTTCTTCAGGTTTCAGTAACACACACTAAACAAGAGCTTTATGATTTCATTAAATACATTTTAAACTCAAGGTTGTGGTATTAGATGAAGCCATTAGCACACTATCCAGCAAAAAAAGCTATTTGCTTCTGTAGAGTTTAAACACTTTATCTGGAAAAGTTAATGAAGTAATTATAATGTTGTTATTAATGAAGATTAGAGATGGATTTAAATGGCATTTGGAAAATAAACCAGACAATTAAACAGGCTTTCAGACTGCATAAACTCCTTAGAGTCTGGGGAAAAAACTCTCAGAATACCTATACTAAGAAGGACATTTGGAAAACACTTAGTTCTTAATGCCATAGAATTCCAGACAGCAGAAATTATCTGCATGTCAACATCAGCGCTGGGGACTGCAAGCACTGTGATGCTTAATGCTGACCAGCTGTGCTTGAAGCTTTGTTTTAAAGTCCTCTCAGTATGTCTTTAACTGCAGCACCTTCCATATTAAGCATACTTCTCTAATGATGGGATAGTAGAAATGTCATTAATGTTTGAACTAACATAACTATCAGATTAGTTAAATCAGTAACACAATTTTACATGGAGGAGAAGGATGATGCTGCAAATGAAAGAGTCATTGGCAGATGAATTTTTATATTTCATCCCACGGAATACACCAGAAAATGGAAGAAAGCATGTGTATTGGAAAATCCTAAATGAGCCCCGAGAGGTGTTCCAGAGCAGGAGTGGGCAGGAAGGGCAATGCAGGACTGCATGTTCCCTTGCTTGCCATGAGGGCAGCATCAAACTCACCATTTGTTGACACACTTTCCCTGGTGCTTTTGGAGGACTCACAGCTTGGCAACTGCATGAATTCATTTCACCTGACTACAAAGGTGAAGTATTGAAAATTGGAGCCCAGCCATCATAAGCTCTTCTGTGGTTTCTGGAAGAAAAACATTGCTGTTTCTCAGACCGTGAGTAAGTGGATCATCTGAGAGAGGTGCACCTCTCTTAACTCTTCAGAGGGGTGACCATACACATGGATTAGAATGCCAGTGACGTTTCTGATATTGGGAGATATGACTGCTGGCCAAAGAGCATGTGAAAATGAGCTACATGACTAAGAATATATTGGTTAAAATGGATAGTAAGCAGATTACATGACTCAAACAGAACTATTTCTTGGTAGGACACATGAATTAGTTTTAAACAGACGGTATCTTTAAGCCTAACTGTGTGTGTGACAACATCAAATTTAGGGAAAGACAGTAAAGGCTAGAGAAAAATGTGCATTGTGGGAGAGTGGAGTATTTAAAGAAAGTGTGGATTTTTTTTATTTACAGATCTTTGTTGTGTGGAAATCCTGAAACACTGGTCAACAGCAAGTTTTGTCATGGAGTTCCCAGATGGAGAAAAGGAAGGAAACCATTCAACAGCACATAAGGAGAAATGTGTGTATTGCAAAATCAAACGTTTTTAATAAAAAGTGGTCTGTCCCAGTCACTACTTATGGTAAACAGTGAACACATTTGTTCCAAAACTTATTGAAAGTAACTATTTAAAATGCATTTTTAGATTTTGTGCCTAAACAAATGAAAATCAGAGATAATACTGGTATACAAAGAACACATATTCAAAGAACTGTACTTAAGAGTAGGGAGGTAATAAATCATGTATACACATGACAGCTGAGGCCTCACTTAGGATATCCTTTGACCTTCTCACTGTGAAGATGAGAGAGCAGTAAAGATGAAGAACATTAAGAAAGCTGCAAGCTATAAGGAACAAGATGGAAAGGACATGTAGTTTAAACAAAATATGGAACTTTTAAGAAGTTTTTGAGAGAAACAAGATAAAAGAGAGAGACTTGATTTTGGTTGTTCAAGGAAAATGTTCACCTAAGACACAACAAATTTAGATTAGATGTGAGGACAAATCTCCAAATAAGAGTTATTCATCAATGGAGAAGTCTGCCAAGAGAAACTGCTGGGATATCAGAAGAGGAAATACTTAAAGGGAGATTAGATAGTATACTCAAAATAGTGAAGCAGATAAACCTGGAAAATATGCAAAAGACTGGAGCGGATAGCTTCTTTCAGCCTATACTAACTTCTTTCAGCCTATGCTTTGGAGTCTTTGTTTAGGACTTTTCATATAAAAATTCTTTTACAGTATTCAGCTGGTGAGTGGAGTAAAGATCCAGTTCTCCAAAGTCTTAAGCATTTTAAAATTCCCTAGCTCTGCAAGTAGCCTCTCTGAATTCAGATTATTTTATACATATTATTATATACATATAATATGGAGTGACCAGAAACACTCCCTAACTGTCCTAATAAAAAAACATTTTGGCAGCAAGCAAAGGATTGTAGCTGAAGACTGGCAGAGAGGAAACCACAGAGCTACATTTTCATCTACTCTAAAGGAGGTATGTTTCCTCCATTCTTCCATTGTCTCCTGCTACCCAAGGCTTGCTGCTGAGTGATACCTGCACCTCCTTAAACAGGAGCTTCTTCCCAAGGATTTTGTTACTTTTACCCACAAAGACTCTTCTGATGTAGATTTAAATGTTGCTAAATAACAAGTTCAGGATGGCCACAGGAAAGAAAAGGGGAAGGCTTTATCATGCCACACCACTCCACCATTATTCTGCTCTTTTGGCACTGCTGCACACCATCTGCACCGCCAGTCACAAACCCAAGGCAAAGGGAAAGCACTGCCCTGATGCCTCAGGTTTTAGCTTGTTATTTTTCAGTCTGTACTGCTTTAGTGTGTAGTTCTGAGCTTCATATTAGGGGATAGTAAGCTCTCTTCACAGAGTAGGTAGACAAAATGATTCTTTTCCTAGCTTGGGACCAAGGACAAAGGATGCAAATTTCAGGCCCAAGAGCATAAACAATGGCAGAACGAAGGGAGAAAAACAAGAAGGATGGGACTTCACAACCTAAAGCTATAACTGGACAATTAACTCCAATATGCAAATGGACCAGAACTTATGGAAGTGTGAGACTCCGTAACTACTTATCCATTTTGTGATCATTTTGGGTTCATCTTGGGTGTAGCCCTGGCCAGGCTCTTGTACTGCCCAAGTCGTATCCATTGAGGCCTTCTACTAAATACCTACTTTATTCTTTAACTCCATCTAGCCTCTGCTCTGGGTCAGCCTTCACAGGGCATCATCCTGCCAAGCTGCTTGCTCTCTCAAGCAGCATTTAACACCTGGTGTAGAATGCTGGGATGGGAACTAATGAAGCTTAAACTCACTTGTCAAGGCAGCCCTCAGTGCTGTGTTGCACATGGCACAACAATCAGCTCCGAGTACGTGGAGGCCACCTTACCCTAGAGCAGCATCTTCTGTAATCAGATTCCTGCCATAGGAAAGGTCTTCCCAGATCCATAATACAGCTGCCTCCACTTCTGAGCCATGGGCTGCTGCTGTGTTTGAAGTCAGCACTTCCAGGGCTTGGTTTAGCTCAGCTATTTTAGGCATCTGCTTTAGGAATTATGCCCTCTAAGTGCCTATTTTTCTCTGGGGACTGTAAAGTGAATATTGATTGTTGGCTCAGACACTTTGTCAGCTGATTCCCACCTCCAGATATTTATTTTTCTGTAAGATTTGGCATCACTTTACCAACTACAGCAAATAGTCAGACAGTAGAAAAGTAGCAGATCTGTCACTGGAGGAATAGAAGCAAATCATCAAATAACCTCTAACCAGTCATCTTCACTGCCAGGATCCCTGGAGACATTATGTGCAATAAAGAAAGTTTAGCTATTTGTTCCTGTAGCTAAATATAATCACATCTGTAAGTATTTGGTGGGTAGGAGCTGGCTGGTTAGATTACTTTTTAGCTTTTTAATATTTTTTTTGTTTAAATTTACAGGAGTGCTGATTCTTCTAACTCTTTTTATTAGGGAGAAGCAATAAGCTAGCATTTTTTTCTTGTCTTTTCTTTTTCAAAGCCCTCCTGAAACACACTGCACTATTTTCTAAGAAGTAGGAAACTAACAGATCTGTGGATATTGTTTCAGATCCATGGTTTGACCAATTCCAAAAAGAAATTGGAGCTGCATGGATAATTAAAATAATTTCTCTGCTAAAAAATCTACAGACTACATACAGTATGTTGGCCCAACCCATGTTAATCACAGAGGTGAGGAATAAATGCTCAATTAATGGCAGATACAGAAAAAGAGGTTTAATTAAATCTATCTGTTAAGAAACTTAGTCTGTGGGCTGATCTAAAGCTAGGAAAATGTAGTCACTGTCCTTGGGGTTCCATTATCCTGGCAACAACATCTACTTTTTTTTCTTTCCTATTTCCTCTGTTGCTTAAACACCTCTCGTTACTCTCTCTTCCAGTAATATTGAAGGTGTAATTGAAGGAAGAAGTGGACAAAATTGTTCAGCCCATTATGGAAAATGCTGCAGTAAATTTTTTAAATTAATCTGGAAATACTACTAGTTGTGTCTAAAAATTGAAGGTAGTACTATTTTGTTTACAATCCAGGAGTTTTGAGTTTAAAACAGTGTTAGAATGACAGCCTTCGTGGAACCAAAACCAATTTTGTTTACTTTTGGAACTCCTAGGTCAGGGAAAATGGGAGAGTTTAGAGAAGTATCTGTTTTTCATAGCCTAGAGATGCAGCAAGACCAAAATCTCTTTGAAAAATGAAGGCAACTTTCATTCCCTGAAAATTTCACTTTTCTATATTGGAATATAAGCTTTCTGCATGCTTTGTCTACAAACTTGATTGAAAAAAAAACTGACAGGACTCTTTGTGCCTTGAAGCATACATTCCAAAGAGAAGCATCAAAATTTACATAAAACATTTAAATACTGATTTAATTTTGCATAAAAAATTATTTATTCCAGTGTTGAAGTAATTATATATACTTCAGTTAACACAGTACAAAATGATACTGAGTAACACTTGCCCTTCTTTAAGAAGTCATGTTTCAATGGCCTCTCTCCTCCTGTTTGAAAGGCAGGTGCTTGAAGGTGACTTGAACTTAAAAAAAAGGAAAAAAATATTACTCATTCTTCATGGTGTTGAAAGTCTGAAATAGGAAGGATACTAATAGGAGATAGTATGACATTTTCATCCATCATAGGCTTAGAAGAAGCTAAGTCTAGGTACTTAGACCAGTACCTATAAATTTATATATTAAACACTACTATTTGGGGTCATTCAATAATGAAGAAATGATACTGTGGTTTTGGAAACAAGGTATTTTAGAGCAGACAGGGAGTTGAAGCCTTAGCTATTTATGTTTACTGAGCACTACTGCTTATAATAATTTCATAAGGTTTGCAATATTAACACTTATCTCAAGTGAAGTTCCAGTTCCGTTAAATCTGCTCCATGCATGGCATTTTCTTCTCCTTCCACTTCTTTACCTGAGCAACTGTATGTAATGGCCATGTCCAACAAAATCTACAGCAGACTTCTAAAAAGTGAAAATCAGTGGGACAGTCACCCATCAACATTTGAAAACGTGATCTTGTATCAGGATTATTCAAAAGTTATACTTCAGCGGATGTTCAGACCACAACAAAACTTTGCACCTTACTGTGCACTCTCCCAGGCCTATAACTTCTCCCACACTTTCAAGAAGGGATTCCCAACACCCTTCTCCTCTTCAATCCTTTTCCCAGCACAAGGAGTGGAGCAGTATGTACATTTCTCCTGAGCAGCCTCAGTACATCAGCCCAAATGATCTCAGTGAGTGAGGTGCTCTCTCGTCAGCTGGAGCTGTTGTTTGTCTGTGTGGGTGGGGATGTGTATACAGGCTCAAGATTCTTATTGATCCTGGGTGGAAAGGCAGCTCCTTACCCTTACCTTTTAATGTATCTGCAACATGTTTCTGGTTTGCCAGAAACTGGAAGGACCAGTCACCCATTACTGCTGGAAGGGAGTGCTGCTAGATGGGGTGACCCCAGCATTTGTTTGTTGAGAGGCTACTGAACTGTTTGGAAAGGAGGTGATACTGCTGACATTGGTTTCACCTCTGCAGGGTTTAGCTGATACATTATGGCTTCTTGTAGAACCTAAAAAAAAAAAAACCATGTCTAAAATTAAAAAAATTATCAGAGGGGCACTTTTTTTTGCTGTCTACAGCAGCATATGAATAGCAGCAGCAGTAGAGAAATTCTGCACTAGAGGAGCAGGCTGCACAATGGCTTTTTTTGAAAGTTATATGGATTAGCCTGAAAACACTTTCCAATATTCATCTTACTTACATATTAAACTATTCCTTGGCTCAACCCACCTTGTCATATTTGCTCCCAAGCTACAGAAGTAACAGATTATTAAGCTCAAGAGCTGTTCAGGCTCAAGGTTTATCCCTGGACAATGCCTTCAGGAAATCTGGGAGAAGGCAGAACTTTCTCTGCTTTTGGAGAATGGTGGTGCTAACATGCAGGAAAAAGAAGAGTGTTACAGTGTTTTGTAGTTACTCATGTAAAGAAGACAGCTTTTGAGATGTAATTCTCCTGCTAAAACCCAGGGGAGACAGTTCAGGTGGTAAACTGTGATGTCTCTATAATCATCCACAGTGTACATTTCCTTGAGGTCCACGTGTTCCTGCAGTAGGTTATGCATGTATTTACAATCTGTGAGTCTGATTCTTTCCTTTCTTGTAAGTATGAGATATATGATATATGTGACAAGTCAGCTCATTAGCATTACAGCAAGGTGCCCCAGTGTGTTTGATACTACAGTTTTAAGACATGGGTGACAATAAGGTGCTAGAAAAAAGATAACAAAGCTAATAATGTTCTGCTTCCCTTTAGTTTGGACAGTGAAGACTTTACAGCTAGTTAGGAATTTTTTTTTTTTCTTCTCTCTGGTTTCTGTGGTTCTGTGGTATGAAGTATGCATCCCTTGGAATTCTTCTTCAGAAATATGTCAGCTTGAGGTTTCTTCTATTTCCAGCAAACATGAAGATAATTGAAACCCTTCCTGAGTTACAGCTATGCTTCCTGCTGGAGACAGTGACAGATCCAGCACAGCAGAGAGAACACTGAAATGCAAAAGAACATTTGCTGTGTTATTCCCTTCATACTTCTAACATATACAGCAATTCCCTGGAGCATACTACGTGTGCTAAGAGGCAAATAGCAAGAGATGCCTGAAAAAGAGACAAGAGCAGAAACCACTTTATTTTTCTGCAGCCTGTGAAAGTGCCAAACCCATCAGTCAACAACCAAGCACAGCAGCCTGGCTGCTGAGGGGCAAGGAGGGATGCAGATCCAATGGCCATTCACCACCTGGTTTCTCTGCTGAAAGCCATTACAGTTACCTGCCAGCTGTAGCAGTGGGTTGGTTTGTGCCAGGAACATCTGCCTAGGATAAGTGGGGTGGGTATCCTCACTGTGGGGATTGCCTGACTTTCCTGTTGCTTGTCTGGGAATCTGGGGTCTTTTCTTCTTAGTCCCTTTATGGTGGGACCTTCATTTTCCCTTGTACCTGCACCCATAGACTAGATGAACTCAATGTGAAGCCCACCTGTGAGATATGGCAGCTACAGAAATCTGATTTAACATAGAGCATACTAGGTTTTTTTCTAATGTGATGGGACACTCAGACTGTGCCGGTAGCAACTAGCTGGGCTGGATTTTGTTCCTTCATCACAAATGGAAATGTTTATATTTCTAAGAAACAAAAAAATTCCACTTAAAGAAAAAAATATATTGGAAAGTGTTTTGCAGACTCCAGACAGACTCTTCTGTCAAAGGAAAAAAGCAGCTGCTGGGCAGGGAATACAGAGCTGTCAAATCTGTATCCATGTTATGCTCATCCTACACTCCTCTGAAAAGGAATCTGTTGGCAAGCAGCAGCACAAATTTGCTGTCCCTTGGGGTGTCCAGCAGAGAGCAGGGCAGCCAGAAAAACAGTGCTGTGCTGAGCAGGAGTGGGACTCTGTGGGAGCTGGCATGGGATGGTTGAGCTCAGTGAGGAGCTTCCACAGCCTGTCCTTGGATGTAGGATGCATCTCTTATGTGATTGGATGCCTATATTTTTATAAGCGTTGGATATGTAAACTTCAAAGCAACACAAATTATGAAAATTCTACCTTTGAACTCTCTATCAAATTCATGCACAGGCTATCCTAAATACAGGTAAGATTTCTCCATGATTGCAACATACAAAATACTGATCACTGTGTTTTACACAATGATAAAATTGCACTTTTTTCCCCCATTTTGATATTGAAAAAGAAATATCCTTTGAACATCATATTGTTTCTGTCTTACACTGGAATTATGTTCAAATATGTATGAACAAATAAAGCATCATTATTCAAGTCTTTAAGCTGTAATGAGATTTTTGCAAAATGATTCAAGATTTTGTAATGCTTCTTTTAAGTTTACCCTGCAGAAATTCTCATGAAATAAAAACAAGGAAAAAGAATATTGCCAAATTACGTGGATATTTTTATAATAATAAAGACTGCTATGAGCTAGGAAGACAAGAGATGCAGCTTTCACAGTCTCAGACTAAACACTGAGTCCATTTTTTGGCTTCTGTTTAAAAACTCTAATTGATTGGAAGAGAAAGACAGAGAGAAAAGATTTTTATAATTTAACAGACCAGCGCAAAAACAGCTACTGCCTTTTGATCACAAATATAACACTCGCATTTCCTAAATGTATGTTCTTTTTAGCATAAGTTGTGTTACTAAATGCATAGCCTAATGTGTAGGGATGTGAGTGGATAATACCCTAGGAGCAAATCTGAAAACATAACATAAAAAATAAAAGAGAGAGACAGGCCTGCATATAATTTCTACCCTCAAAAATGTATCCCATTTTTTTTTTTCATAAAATAGATGGGGGAAGAGAATGGCAAACTTTATTTACATTTTCTTCCAAAAATAAGAAAATAGTTGGAGCTTTTTCTGACTGTAATGAAGCAACTTACTGGGTGGTGGAAGTAGAGAAGGGAAGCTTCAGCTGTTGTTAAGAAATGTATTGCTCTGAGTTCAGACAGTGTCTGAACACTTATGAAGCCATTTCCTGACAGGACACTCAGGAAAAGCTCTGTGGGAATCACCCAGTCACTAACAGGACAGTTATGCAGAAGCAAGACACTTCTTTGCATGACATGCAAGTGCAGAAACGCAATTTCTGTATTTTAGAATCATAGATCAATAATTACAGACCACATAAGAGTGAGCTATGAAATAGTCCCTGGCACTAGTAAATGCAATCTCAGGACTAGGATTTAATTCTCATGACTGGCCTTTGTAGTCCAGTTTTTAACCCTGTAGGATCACACATTTGGTAAATATGAAGCAGAACTGCTCTCTTGGGGATGTCTACCTTTAACCAAGTTGGCTCAGGTGAGCAAGGTGTGCATCAAGCAATATGAAGCTGAGCTTCTCAGTTACCAGGCTTTGGCTGCAATCCATGAGTTGGATAATGTCATCATGCCTTCATATTTGAATACTAGCTAGCTAGATATTCCTGCTGAAACAGCTCTAAGTGACAAGCTGTCATCATTGTGACTTCAATACATACTGTTTCCAGCCTGTCCTTTGTAGCATCCCCTTTTTGTTGACCTGGTAGCTCATAGTTCACACTTTCAAACACGTATCAGGTAGATAATACATCAGCCTACTTGCACTACACTTCAAAAGGCAGCAATGTTCCCATGGAGTGCAACTGCAGAATCCTGGTCTCCCACCAGCACAATAGCCTGGGCCGTAATATTAGAGATAATTTGTTTTACATATGGAATACTTTATAAATGTACCATACATATTTCCACGCTGCGGTTGGATTTTATGGAAAGACTGCAGAACTAGATGATAAAATATATAATGTAATTCCTGAGCAATTCACTTTAAACTGAATGTTGGAGAAGAGCCTTTGCGTAAACAAGAGCACCAATAATGCTCACAGAGTCACTGTAGGGGCATAGAAATCATATAGAAGCAGGAGAAAAAGCCACTTATGTTAAGGCCCAGAAGGAGAAACTGCATTTTATCATGAAAAAATCATTTCAGCATGCTGTGCAATAGGCAGCACAGTAATAGACCATTGTCACTTAGATGCCACTGAAAGAATGGTTTCCATCATTAGTGCTGGTTCACCTTCACTGCACCTCTTTGCCCACTGTTCTGCCACCTTCAAGTCCAGTAATGAAATCTCACACAATAGAGCAGACACCATCTCAGACTACAGTGCACAGAGCAGTCTCCTGCTACCTGTGAGCAGAGACTGGCACCTTGTAACACATGTACAGAAACCTGCTGCTCCCCCAGCCTCTCATCACACAGAGCTACTAGAGGTCTTTAAACGTGTTAATGTAGTACTTCCTAACTGTCCACTTGTTTGTACTTTAATTTATCCACTAAATTACTTCACAGACTGCACATATGTTATTGGAATTTACACCTTGGTGGAAAGCACGCCTGGGGAGGCCAAGAGAAGCCATTTATTTACACGTACTTTCTACTTCAATCAGCCTGCTCTTTCCTCATTTTGTCTCAAAGTTCTCGCTGTTATTTACCTTCATTTTCTGCTTCTTTCACCTGTTTATACCAGGAAGGAGAAAGGCCACAATGAGATTATTAAATTGCCCCACCCCATTCAATGCTGCAAGTGGCTCAAGAAAGGACCTTTCTCTGGGACTCAGCTGTATTTATTTTTCACCACCTGCAGCAGCAGTAACACTGTTTCTCTCAGATTTCTTTTCCATCTCCCTGGCTGCCCTGGAAAGCTGTACCCCTGTCAGTCACAGCCAGAATGATGCTTGGCTTCTTTGGGACAATGTCACCGTGGTTACAGGTGGTGGGGCAGCAGAAGATACAGAGCCTCCAAAGGTCATGAGTGAAGCCCCAGGAAGCAGCTTGGGGAAGGACTGGATGATATGAAATCCTGCTCCTCTTCCACAGCTACTCCCCTTCCCCTTATTGGTTCTCACAGATGGGGAGCCCAGGACCTCCATGCTGCCCCCACACATTAAAAACAAGCTCTGCACCTAATGTTTGCCTCCCTCATGTTTCCATGGGGCAATTATTAATGGTTTTCTAAAATGGTTTTAGGTGGACCAATATTTTATTCCATATATTTTATTCCATTGTTATGGAAAGGAAAACAGTTATATTGCTATTAAATGTTTTGTTTTGTTTTCCAGGAGAGCTCACTCTCTTTTCATGCTTCTAATTAATCTTAGGAATGCTAACAGGAGCATCCCTTGCCTTGAAACAACACCCCTCTCTCAGCAGACCAACTGCCTCTTTCACTTGGAGTATGGGGCTCTCACTGCCGTTTTCAGAGTGTCGTTGCTGCCAGACTTTGGGCTTGTAGACATCACTCTGATTTCCCCTGTCTCTTTCTTTGTTACTTATAATAAGTATTATTGCAAGTTGTTCCTCTCATACAGAACTCCATAAACTGGTCTTAGTACTGCTGGATTGAACTTTTCAGCAAACGTGAATTATAAACCTTCCTGTTCATACAAAGTCAGCTGTAGTTCTAGTCAGATTTTCCACATGGACCTCTCTTAAAATTTATTTTAAAGCTAATGTGGTATTTGTTTCATATGGTTTTGGGATGAGAATTTTCATCTGACACCTTCATGCTCTGTACCATGCAGTAATTCACTTGAGCTACATTTGCTTTAGGGAGTCAAACCATCCATTTTTCACTCTTGTCCTTCTGACTGAGTAATTTGCCAGATGTGACAAGGAGAACCCAGAAGTGTATAACTAGCCTAAAAGAAAATTAGATGATCCATTTCTGGTGTCATCTCTCTTTCTATTATTCTGGAGCATTTCAAACAGACAAAAACCCACCCCACTTGTATCTGTATAGCTTATGTGTCATCCCTAACACTGTCCACCCAGCTTTGATCCCTTGGAAGCTAACTTCCACTCAGGAAATAAAGCTATCAACCTCAAGAAGAACAGGTGTGCAAAATGCGATCACTGGGTAAGTAAACCATGGGTTTGAAAATCCCACACATAAGGAAGGAGAGCAGCAGCAAAACATGACAATGACAAGGAGAGTGGCAAAGCCAAATTTGAGCAGCTACTGAGGTTTTTCAAGGCTGTGATCCAGCACAAGCGTGCAGCTCTGCCATGAAGAGGCAGTGCTGCCCTCGTGCTTACCTGCACCAGAACTAGAGCCCAAATGGCCTCACACTGGGAGAAGTCAGGGAAGCATTTGAGCTGGAAGAAAATGCTCCTGGACGAATTTGCTTCACAAAGAACTGTTCCTTGACCTTCCCTCACCCTGGAGCTTCATATGAGCTGGTGCCAACAAAAGAGATGAAGTGGAAACAAGGACTGTGCACCCTCCTTTTAACAGCTGTGGGGATTTAGCCTATGGTAAATGACAGCACAAACCAGTAATTGGCCTGAATTTTTTTAAACTCCTTCTCTTTTTTGTAAAATTTGATACCAGACAGAGAGAAAACAGGCAGATTAACATATATATAGTTCTGGATATTCACACATAATGTTCATATGTATAATAACATATATTAATATTATAGATGTCAAAAATCCAGGTATTTTAATTTTATCTAATTTTAAATTTTTTAAAAAATATTTTAAAATTTATTTTTTATTATTCAATTTATTTATACTTCACTTTTAAGTCATATGAAGCCTGAAAAATAGGTAGCAACCTTCAGCTCAAAATTTCTTTTTCACCCACTCAACTTGTGCAACCACTGTAATCTCTGTAGACTCAGTTTTCCATTATGAATTTTACATAATACTAAATTTTTTGTTCTCTTGCTTTTCTTTAGGCTTTGTGTTGGTAAATAGATTACAACTAACAGTGAAGACATAACTTAAGACCTCAAGATATTACTTTCATTATCTGCTCATACAAATGATTCTGGAGTCAACAGAAAACTGGTGGGACCCACTTCTGCTGGTCTGTACCCACTCTTGCAGGGAGACTGAACAAGTGCAGAGACAGCCAGGGTGTAGCAGCAGCCAGACAGAGAAGCTGGCTCAGGTGCCAGAAGCAGTCAGAATGCCGTTCTCCTCAGACAAACTAACATGCCAAGCAAGAGGGCTGTGAACAGCAGGAGCAGAGCTGCATCCCAGCCTGTGCAGCTCCTCATGCAAGACTCTCTATGGGCAGGAACCCTGGCATCTCTGTTCACCTTTTGCTTGCATCCTACCAGTTTAAGACATCCAGCTGGCTTAACTTGGCCACTTAATTCTCAATATTTTGACATGCTTTATATCATCCATAAATTTTATTCACACTGCTTTTATATTTACTTTTTCAGTTATTTATAAAACAGTGTTTCATAGTCTTGACCTGTGACTCATCTCTGCAAAATCCTATTTGAAATACTTCTATTCAATGATAAATCTTCCATGACACCGCTTTGATGTATACCAGCTACCAAGTGACTAAATCCATTTAATTTACACTTAATCAATATCAGATAGTGTTGACTTCTAATCACAATAACATGCAGTTCAGGGCTTTATGAAAGGTAGTTTCTATGGAATGTAAACAATTGCTTTAGTGAAGCAAACTTATCTCATCAGAGGAATGAAACCAGATCCACAAGCCTTAAAGGCTGGTTGACTCATATTCCCATCTTTTGAATTGCAAAGAATTAAATCCCATGTCAGCATTCTGATGTTCACTCTGCTGTCTAGGACTGATGTCAGCTTGGTTGGTCTAATAGCTTTAGTTATTCTGCCTGCCCTTTTCAGCTACTTGTATCACCTTAGCACATACCCTCCTGCCTGGAGCCTCTTTGCTATCAGATAGATAACTCAGGGGTTTTATTTGAACCATATCATATTAATAGAGTCATTCATTTTCATAGTTATAATGAAAAGCACAGGCTTTTCCATATTCTTCACAAAATCTTTTTCTGAAGAGCTGTTTTGTTAATTGAAGTAGCATCATGGAAAGCAGAAATTGCTATGGCTCTAGCACACTCAAAAATTATAATGTAGCATGACTATTCAAAATCTTAGCCACAGAGATATTTTATTCAAGGCACAGTAGTATAAGTATTAATACCTGGTGTTGCAAACAGCCTCACTCAACTTCAAAATGGATAGAATAGAAATACTATAAAGTATATGAGTTACAAACAGTGACAACAAAACAAAATCTTTTTTCCAAGTTGTTTTTGTTATAACCACAAAAGTACAATTATGCAAAAAGTCTAATTTCCAGCTTAACATACTAGAAGGCACAAGCAAAAGAAAGAAGCTCTTAGAGTGACAAACAGAAAGCTAATGCCTCCCATCTGAGGCATGCAACTCCACAGCAGTGTCAGAAAACAATTCACGATGTTAGCACTTCATTTTCAGCTGCCATTTAAAAAGACCGAGTCCATTTAGTCTACCAGACCCCCAGTTATGTCAGATGCATTCAGCTTTGTTTGGAAAGATCCTCTGTACATTCTTCTTTAAGGCCACAGGAAGCCTAAGATGAAAAAGTTAAAAACATCTGACAAATGTTTCTGTCATTTGATTTTCACTAAAGAGAGATGCAATGGTTAAAATTTAGCCACATCATATTTTGGTATCAGCCATAGCATTTTGAATTAACTTCAACCTATTCAAAATCTGGTATTTCCAATTAATTGGGGCTTATGCACATCTGGCAAGCTAGCAAACAGAGCGGGAGAGTGTTACAGCAGCTTAGCAGAAGCCTGTCATGAATACACATTTGGACAGCCTGGGAGAGCATCAATGTCATTCTGGGAATGTTCCTGGCATGGCGAAAGAAAAACATCAAAGACATTACTGATTTAAAACTGCCTCCAAGAGTGCAATCTGTAGTGACAGGAAATGGAAAAATTAGCCTCAAAGGGACTGTGAAGAAAGAGCTAGTCCAGCATGATAGTGGGTTCCACACACAGAGCTCATGTTTTGTCACAAAAGCGAAATAATGCGGGTTTTTTGGCCGAAACTCAGAAATAAGTCTTCAGGGCAGCTCAGAAACTGCAGGAACCAAACCAAGTTTGGAGGGGACAGCTCAGAAAGGAAGCCTTGTCATCTGCATGGTACATCTAATATTTTAAAAGGCTATTGTAGCCTAGATAGCAGCATTTAAAAAACAGCAAAAGACTAACAAGGTCTGAATATGGAATCCTAAAGAGCTATGAGAAGAAAAAAAGGTTGATCAGAATAACTATCAGTGAGCTGTGCCTGAGACAACTCCAAACATGCCAAAATAGTACTTGTGGTAACCCAGCAGTGCCTTTTCGAAGTTGACATTGCCTTGGTGTGATTGATGGAATCAAAAGCTTCCAATAAACACAGGGGAAGAACAAGGACACAACTTTGATCCCAGGACAGGCTGAGGACTATTACAGTCCATGGAATTACTATACATGATTCCCATGCCTAAGGCACAAATGCAAATTCTCGAGAAGTATATGTTATTAAGGTTTAATTGGAAGAATTAATTGACAGAGGGTTTTGCAGTAGGAAAATCTATTTATAAGGTGTGGTTTTGTAAACTATGGAAACAGACTCGTAAGTTCCTTTAGCAGTTTTCAAGTTGAACAACCTAGCTGCTAAAATGTATTTTGGGGAAACTGTTTAACTATTCAGGGATAATAAACAGATAAAACAATAAACAGTAAATTTCTTGTTACAGTCTGAATCCCATCACTACACAGTGCCCTGTAAGAGCACTTCAGTACAATATATCATGCTGTTTACTCCTTAGCATTTGAATATTGCCTCACAAAAATTAATTTGCTATAGGGAAGACAGGACATTGGTTACACTCCAACTTAACTTGGCTCCTCACTTCTGGGGCATTCCCCTTTGTCCCAGGCCACCCAGAGATAAAGTCCTTGAAAAAGTTGAAGGAGACTCACTACACTAAATTTCATGAGCTTCAATGAACTCTTCCAACCTTCAGGGACTGTGAGAATGGTGCAAAAGAGTTGTAGTAAGGCTGAATTTTTGATCTACCACTCCTTGCTGATTCACATGATCTATTCCTGTAGAAACTAAATAAAATGTATACACAATCAGTTCTTGTATTCCTGTTATGTTTTGGAGGTATCAATATGGAAAGCAACAACCAAGAATTTTGGGACGAAAACTGATTTTCGTATATATTTCCTTGGGACATAGGTACTTATTTTACAGCTCACCAAACAAACTAGATCTGGGGCATTTTTGGCTATGTCTTGGATTTGTCTGCCAAATTTATAATCACTCTTGGGTTTCCCATGTGTCCAAAAGATCATTCCAAACAGCTGCAGGGGCTGTTTGACCCAGGGGGCCTGTATGACCACATCAAGAAGCTCTGAGGAAGAAAAAGAGCATATGCTACAAGATGGCACGGTTGAAGAGTAAGTGTGTGTTTGGGATATAGCCAGCCTGGAAAAGCCAAGGGGATCATTCTTGCTGAGAGTCAGTCTGTGCCAATCATCAGACCAAATGCAATCACAGTCTGAATGGCTGAAGAGGAGCCAGGTTGTGTGAAGGGACATAAGGCACTGGATCACATCTTGCATGTAATTCCACTTGGAAAATCCAAGGCAGACAAGGAAGGAACATGATCTAGAAAACTACGTGCATGTGTGACTACTAAATGGCCTAGGCAGACAGCTTGCATGTTTAAAAAAAAAATCTGGACAAAATCAAATCTCTGCATATGTGCTGAGCAACACTGGAAAATTTCTTCATCATTTAGATCTCTTGAGCAAATGGGTGTGTAAAAATATCTCCGGTCACAAAAAAGTCGGAGGACACAAGAGGTAATATTAAAAGAAAGATGAAATTCCCTGGTTTCCACCAGCAAATCTCTACCTATGATCACAATGTGGTTTTTTTTGATATCCTGAAGCAAGAAAAGGAAACCAGAAGTTACTGAGAGCAAATTGTACAATAGATATGCTTTTTAACAGCATTGCCCTTGCAGTCACCAGGGCAGAGATATTGTACTCTGCATTTAAAAAAAAAAATAACAACTTTTACTCACATTACAAATAATAAAAAATTCTGGGCCATGGTGCAAAGAAAGCCAAGCATACTTTGGTCTGACTCACATTAAGTCAGGTTTTTTCTAGGGAAACTGATTGGCAGTAAGTTGAAATTTCGTAATTGTTTCAGGCAACTTTCTCAAGATTAGCTGCTGTTTTACCTGCTATTCACCTAAACCAAGCATAGATTTCAATTCCCTGACCTTTTAAAAAAAGTTTGTACCTGAATCTAATTCGGTTATGCAATGCCATTTTTTACTCTCCAGTGGGGAGTTTTTATACCATGTTGGGACATTTAAAATTGAATTACGTAGAAAGTGTTGCCTGAACACGATATTATGCTAGATCTTCAAACAATGAAAATGTTATGAAACCTTTATAGGCATCATTCCCACCAGAAAATATTTTCCATATTAAATGTTGCTGTATTTTTACTCTGAAGTGCAATCAATATTTTTAGCAAAAAAGTAAATATGAAAATGTAAAAAATGTATTTTCCAAACAGTTGATAAAAAAGAATGGACAGGTGTGTTAGATATATATGACTCTGAAACAAAGAGTTACACAAATCTTTAGGTTTTGATTATTTTTCCCAACACTGTACGTAGAAAAATGTTCCAGCGCCACAAAATTGAGAGGAAATCAATTCAGCTGGGGAGAATTTTTGAGATCACAGAGCCAAAGATACTAAAACAGGCAGAGACATAAACAGGTATAATTAGTAAATAAATATTGGTATATTGCCATTTTTAGACCAGCATAATCAATTTTAAAGAGTCTCAATCAGTGTAACTGAATTGTTGATAATGTGCAATGAAATATAAAGTGAACTGCTGTTCAGGCTATCCAAAAACATCTCCTCCCCCTCATTCATCCCACACCCTGGCCTTGCTTATGTTCCTATATCAGCTGGCTGGATTTGGGATTAAGAGATTCAGACTAAATTGAAACATGGCAGATCTTTTGACTTTAGGTTATGCTCTAACATGTACCTTCATATTTACAGAACTGCATGTTGAGACCGTCCTCATTCACCTTTAAGCCTTTAAACTTGCCCTCAACCACACTGGTTGAGCACAGACTTTTTTGCCTCTTCAAAGGCAAGCTCCAGGGATGCAGCCAAGAAATGGAGAAACCTACTGGGCTCTAGTTCAGCACATTATTTCTGTTGCTGTCTCCAAAGCAAGCATTTGAAAAGAATCAAAATATGCAAGTGGCAAATAGCACAAACAGTGGTAACAGCAGGACATCTAAAGCACTGCTGCTTCTGCACTTACTGGGAACCCTCAGTTCCTGACAATTGTCCCAGGGCCTTAAAAAGTGTTCTGAACATTCTTCAGAATCTGTTCCAGAAAAACACTGAAACAAGTTGCCCACAGAGCGGTAGATGCCTGATCCTTGAAAACATTCAGCATTAGGTTGGATGGGACTCTGAGCAAAATGGTTTAGTTGAAGAAGTCCCTGCTCATTGCTGGGGTGTTGGACTAGGTGACCTTTAAAAGTTCCCTTCCAACTATTCTATGATTCTATGAACATACAAAGATGAATGTAGGAGTTAATATTTTAGTAGAATTAGCTGTCAAGATACTGTTTAGTTTACATGAGGTTTTTTTACCCATTACTTTAACATGAGAACTGTGTCTTTCTTTAAAATGTAAGTTTAAAGATTTTCAGCAGGTGGGATAATTTGTGTACATTTGAGATGAATAATTACTCTATGTTTTTAAGCAGACATTATAGGTACACTTTTTGCTAAGTACATCCAAAGAACCAGTAATAGGAAATAGCAATAGCAGAGGTGAATCATTTGATAGAAACATGAAATATTTCTTAAGCAATTTTAGGAAATTTCAGTCACAGAGAGGAAAAAAAAACTTTCATATGTAACAGTGATTTTCTACTGTAACATAATCTTGAGAAAATAGGGAAAACTCATTAGTAATTTAAAAATAATATTATGGAATGGCTCATTTCAGTTGTCTGAAAAGGCACTCCATCTTCCCTGCTGCATTCAATTTTCACTATTGCACAAATATAACACACTAAAAATGTTATGAAGACTAAACTTTACTTTCAGTATTGATTCTTTTAGGAAAGAGATGAATTTAATAGATTATGGAGAAGAATCTTATCATACAGTTTTCTAGGCATGAGATGGAAAATTTTTGCACTAGTATAATGTAAGTTCCTTTTTAAAAAACTATATATATATCTAGACACATAGATATAGATATAGATGGAGATATAGAATCCATGGTTTCATAATATTTTCCCTTCTTTACCTCATATGGAAGAGAAACTCTGAGACACAACTTACTGAACAGGGCAGATGATCTGATTCAGGCATGGGACGTAAAACAAAACTTGCCAACAGTTACCAGTGTTTCAGCTTTTTAACCTATCTCCAGCAAAGGGAATGCAGCAGAAGTTGAGGACAATGTGGCTGAACTAAATTGCTGCATGAAGCAGACATAGTGACTCCAAGCTGAGGGAGGCTGAGTGGCAGACTCTGCATGACAAGACAACGCTGATTTTCTCATACGACTCAAGCACACAGATTTCAAACTGGCAAGAACTTGAGGATATTTTTGCAGCTTCAAAAATGAGCAACATAAAGGGAGTAGATGTTGACATTGTTGTAAACTAAAGGTACCAGGAGATACAAGCAAAACATAGTTAACCCCTTTGCCAACTCCATCACCATATCCTGGATTTCTTTAAGCTTTTCTCTGGCCTAGTTCATGAAGATGAATGCAAGCAACATGAAATCACACAGAACCTCTGGTTACATCCCTGCTGTTGCAGAATCGTAGAGGTGTTCACCTCTACACAACCACTTAAAAAGTTGGAGGCGAGGCACTGCTGCCACTACTGTCGCCTGGATGTCAATATTGCCAGCAATGTATAGCTGAATTGCAGCACATCTGCACACTAAGAGTGAGCAATTTTTTTAAAAGTATAACCTGCACAAGGAAGAATCTATTTATTTGTCATATTATAAAAAAAATTTTGTGCCTTCCTAAGCAGTTTGAGACAGGAATCTGAAATATATAAACACTTGAGAATCTGATGAGCAATCAAGTACTAATACAGAAGCGTTTTGCCTCCACCCAAAATTGTTAAATACTGTGGGTCTTGTAATAGTACCATAGTACAGAACTTTAGAATTATGCTTCTTTAAGTAACTATTTCTGTGGTGAGAGGACTGCTAATTCCTGTCAGCTGTCCTGGGTCTTATTGCTTTTTACAGTTAGAAGTTGATAAGTGTTTACTCAATAAATTAGTAATTCATTTTAACGCCCTTTTTTTGCAAGTTTGGGGTCAGCAAACACGTGTAATTTTATTTGCTTCCCCAGATTGCTTTCACTTTTGTTGTGCTTCAACAAAATTTCAAGGTACAGCTCTGAGTGTTTGCTCAGTTGTAATGAATTAAGTGATTGAACACAGGATTTTAGTAAACCTACAAAAAGAACAGCAGAAAATTTCATAGTGGTGCACTCAGACGCCACAAACTCGTAATAAAAATGCACCCTTAATAATTTTTGTCCAAGCTGATACCAGTGAACACCACAATG
Source organism: Irena cyanogastra (assembly GCA_013397155.1). Lineage (NCBI taxonomy): Eukaryota > Metazoa > Chordata > Aves > Passeriformes > Irenidae > Irena > Irena cyanogastra. The sequence goes on along the minus strand of VWZV01004317.1, from coordinate 951,899 downwards.
CTTCTTTAAAGAACTAAAAATCAACCCCAAAGCTTTCAAACAGGCTACATTGACAACAATATCATTTGCCACCTGGTGTTTCCCTCATTTCTTCCCTCTTTTTCTGTGTCTTCATGTGTATTTGACGAGCCAAACCAAGAGAATGACCTCCTTGACCGACATGGTTCTCTGAGCTGTTCAAGGGCAGGGAAACCTAAAAAATCCATTTCCTGACTAATGGGAGAGTTACAACAATATAAGGGAGTAATGGTATGGTAGGATTCACCTTGGCTACATTTCTTGTCTTGCACTTTTCAGTTTATGCAAGATATTCCATTACTTCAAAATTCACCGAACTGCAAATAAACCTGCTTTCTGTTAAATTATATAAAGTATGAACCATAGCAGGAATATTATATTATATTAAGGTAACAATATGGTTTTATGATGTGGGAGTTATAATAATACACTATTTCTAAATCCTTGATACTTGCAGATTTTCTGTAATCTATATAACATATTCAGTATGTTGGTTTATAAATCCTCTTTAACTCAATTGCAGTTTTAGGACTGCAAAATAAAATTTCCAAATATTCAACATAAAGAATCCAGCATAGCTGAATTAGCATCTCTCTGCATATTGGAAGTTCAGCAGAGTAACTGTGTCTGCAGCTGCCCCAGGTGTGACTGCTTGGGTCAGGACTGCTCTAAGGTGCAGGATGTGATGCTTCTCAGAAGGAAAGTAGAAGACACAAAATGCAAAGATTCAATCTTGTCTCAGCCATAGGAGTGCCACTGCTTGAGCTCTGTACACCAATGATTTCAAAGTACCCTTTGGTATCTTAGAATTAGAAAGCATAAGACACTCAGATGTGAACCTCGTTGTTAATATGAAACTACCAAATGCTAAACTGACTGAGCTGAAATTGATGGGAGAAAGGTCAATTAAAGGACTGCATACCTGTGAAGAGACCATATTTGACCTATTTCTAGATCTCCTCACAGATGTCAGTAAAATCAAAGCTTAGTTGCTACATTTCTTCCCAACTACTCATTGACAATAATTTGACTCTTAAAAAAAAGATTATAGGGGATTGAATTGCCCAGGAAGCTCACCTAACATTGCTGTGCTTGAGTTAATTATATAGGTCACAACATCACTACAGGTGAAAAGTGTTCTGAATGAATGAGACCTATAAGGAAAATGGAAATTTGTGGAAATCAGTTGAAATGCTTATGCTGGACATAGAAAGCTACATAACTCCTTGTAGAAGTCCTACCAGATATAAACCTATTAAATCACTTCTGTGGCTTTTTTACCATGAATACTTTGATGTGGGTATCCACAACATCATCATATCATACCAATCTCTAAGTTAAATTTATGCTGAGGAGCTCCATAGCTGACATTCTCAGTAGAGCCACTTCGTTGTTACTAATTGTTTTAAACACACTATAAAGGTTCAGTGGAAATCAAGCCCTATTTGTACTCCCTTAACTGCTTTGGTAGAGACTGCCTTTGCTTAGAACTCAAGCTCAGTAGGAGAGCAGAATGGGATTCTTAAGTCATTTTTTCAGTCTCTATCTAAATATAGTATTCTTTAGGCATCATGACCACCCGGAAATACAAATAACACCAGATTGCTGAAGTGATATAGTTGCAACTTTTTACTCACACACGCAGTTTGCTTTATAACACATTTAAAATATTGTAATTTTCAACATTTTATGTTAAAAAAGCAGTCATGAATATTTTTCATCTCAATGTACTTTTAAAAGACTCAGCTTAGGATCTACTCATGTAAATTTCCATCTCATCTTTTACAATTACAGCAACAAAGCTCCACAATTTCCCTACATTAGCCACAGAATGAAACAAATCAACTCAAGTGCTTCAAGTATCCTTTTGCAAACAGCTTGACAACTCTACACACTGGTTGAAAGTTAGTAGAGTACATTTTATTTTTAGGACAGCTTCAGTTTTCCTTATTGCAATTCCATTTATTACAGTCTAAAGAATACAATTCTGATCACTGCAACTAATTAGTAACTTAAAGTAAACAGAAAAAGAAAGGCTGAAAGACAGCAGTTATTAACTTTATTTGCATGGCTAGGGGAGGAAAGAATTACCTAAGGCTTCATCCATTTTTCCATTAAGGCCTAATTTAAGACATTGACTCATAAATACATTTTAGGAGAACAATTAACAAGTAGAAATGAGTCTCCAAATGCTTTAAAAATAAGTCAATTGCAACAACAAATTACTGAATACCCAAAGGATGTCTAATTCCCTTATTTGCCACCACCTACCATTGCAATTCATACTCAGGGGGATGACACAGATACATTACCTACAACACTGCCTTTTTTATTCCTTTTTCCTGTGTTTACAAAGTTATATTCATTCACATAAGACTAACAGACAACCTCACAGATGGATGAGATACAAAAGTGGGTTATTTCAGCAGAATTTAAACAATATTTTCTTAAATGACACCACCAAAACCCAGCCCTAGTTCTGAAGGTACATTGAGGACAGCTCTCACCCCCTCAGTTCCTTTCTATGCCTCAGTTTTTCCTAATTTATTATTAAAGGATGCACAAAACATTGTACCGTGTTCTTTGGTTTTAATCTTGAATGAAAGTAGGAAAAAAACCGCAAATATGTTTTGCACACTGGAATATCCTGAAGATACTACTTTTTATGATCTGCCAGACAAATGCAGGCAAAATGTGGATTAAAGCCTCTCACCCCAGTTTAGCCTCTGGCCTGAATATTCAGTCAAAACCTAACAGGCAACTGAATAAGCATATCAAGGAAAACTAACTTTCAATTTGCTATAGTGGGCTAAGCATGAGTGCAGACTGTTTAAGTGTTTGACAAGCAGAGTGTCCTCTTTCATTGTTTCACCTGGGAAAAACCAAAAAGATCTTTAAGATGTCATACAGCCAGATATTTGACAATTTGAAATTAAGATAGGTGATTCTGACTCTGGAGAACACTGAATTCCACTGTATCACCAATTTACGTGAAGACAAATTGCATAATGTCATCTCCAGACCAGGGGCAGGACAACATTCTTCAATCAAAAGAGAAAAGATGTCAGCTTCTGAAATGTTAATATCAAAACAATCCTGCACATTGATTTTTGCAGCTACAAGGAAAACTGTGTATCTTCCATAAGTCAGGCAGCAAAATTTTAACCCTTGCACAGGCATCTGTGATTTTTTATTAGATAGTAGATGGTTTAAGCAACCTCTTCATATAGATTCCAAATTTATTTAAATGTTTCCCAATTAAGATGTAAAATTTGAACAAAGTTTATGATCCTTAGCATCCTTTTTAGGTTATGAGAGCAAAACAAAGCATGTAGAAAAATAATCAAGGATGTACTCCTACCTCTCTTAAGTCATACTTTAAATTATTTGCATTTAAAAGTTTATAAATAGGTTCTTTTAAATGTTTAAAAAATTGAAATTATGTATACCTTCTACCTGCCTAGACAAAAAAGGAATTGTTTTAATAATCTTGTATTTAATGCTGTACTTCTTTAGTGGAATGCTTCCATCATACTTTACAAACAATATTGAAAATGTATCAAGCAACACTCCAGAGACTCAACAAGAATGGCTTGCACAGTAGAGTTCTTTTCTCATAAAGCTGGAGAGGGTCTTAACTCTGTCATATACCTGGAGACATTTCAGAATATTCCCCCCATAAGAGGAGAAAGCCTAAAATGGTTTTATATATTTCAGTTATAGGTGGATACTCATACATCCATATCTGTGTCTATAGTTGTGTCTAGACATACAGATACACATTTAGTCTGCATATGTCATATATGGTAATGTACATACACCTCATGGATTTGTGTGTGTATCACACACATTCTCACAAACACTTGGCATTTTAATATATTCCCTCATAACTTTCTTAACCATTTGGTCTTTTTAAGTACACGAAGAAAAGCATGAAGTAACTTAACATCAAAATGACCTTCTGGAAAAATAATCTTTTAGTTGCAAAGAAAGTGTGCAGAAGATCATCATTTTTCCATATTCTTGCTCTCCAAGCTGCACACATTCTCTCTACCACGAGTTTCTTCCTAATTTTAACCCTTACACAGGTATCTGTGATTTTTTGTTAGATAGTAGATGGGTTAAGCAACTTCTTCACATAGATTCCAAATTTATTTCAATGTTTCCCAACTAAGATGTCAAATTAAGGGTCTCAAAAATAGATCTCTGTTTCAAAGTGAGGTTATGCTACAGCAGCATTTTCACTGCTCAGCAAGTACTAGTGACCAGCCTTCTTACCAAACTTCCTTGTCTCAATTTTTCCACTATTGACCAGCTTCATTTGGTGTGATCAATGCCGTCAGTATTATCTTGCTTCATCACTACTGTCATTTCACCTTACAAGTCGTTTTTCTTTCCTTTCTGCCAGCAACTTTTGCCTCTCCATCTCCAGGTATTACTACTCTTGCTCTTAGCTTAAAAGTTATGCCTCCCAAAGTGCTCATACAGCTTTCAAAGTCACTTCCTTTCCCTGGCATTCACTCTCAGATCTGCCTGTCAGCAGAGAGTTCCTCAGTGACCAGCACTCACCCTTCCTTCCAGCCATTGTCTCCTGTGCTGCCAGCCCTGTCCCACGGGGTGATGCAGTATTGCATGCCACAGATTGCAGCTTCCACACCTGGTTCCCCAGTGATTAGTAAGCTTGGAACCTTGTGACAGACAAGACACCTTGAGACAGGCATCTGCCACGTAGGTACTCCACTCTGAGCTCTTTCCACCTAGACCACATGCCCCTGAATCCTCAACTCTGTAATTGAAAATAATTTCCCCTCCCCCCTTAACAATTAATTAATTGCTGATGTTTGTGGAAGAGTGCTGCCTCTCCAGTGAGGAAACTGATTGGGAACAAAGAGCATACTTTGTCTCCAGACAGGAGAAACAGTGGACTTACTGTTGTACCCTTGTGTACTACTTACCATCTCCAGGTGCCCACCTTCAGGTTTAAACTGTTAGGTTTACTTTTCTTACTGCTAGGTTTGCTATTCTTACTCCTTTGTAACGAATTAAAATGGTTTTATGAAATATTTCTGGCAAATACACCCACGTCTCCCATGATACCACTGCACACTCAGGCTTGCAAAGCAGAGATGTGAATGACAGGTCTGATGCAGAATTCATTGATGGCTACTCTCATTTGTTCTAATGGACTTATGTTCAGGATTATTTGGCTCATTAGAACAAGTGAGAATCTGCCACAGTATCCCTAATCTTTGTTAGCAGATGTCTGTCTTTGGACCATATGCTGGGTGTAATCACTTTCAGTTGCCATTTCTACTGCATGGTGAGCAATTTGGCAACTACTTCCTCTCATATGAGAGGCATCTGGCATAGACAAAAGCAAACCCTGTGGATTTCTCTACCAAACAGAAAGATATTGAAAACAAATTATGAATATCAAAGACTGTATCTGGAATGGGCAGATAGTGCTTCCACAGCTATTTGCATATTTGTCTTCAATTATTTGGTTTTCTGTATGCATAAAATTCATTATTATAGAAAATTCATTATATACAGAAACATTGTGATGTGTGACTGCACAGAAAGTGAACAACAATTTCATCATATCATGATTTTCATTAAAGCATTGGTGCTTATGTTCTTCTGGGTTTCAGGACTTTTCCCCCACCTGTCATACACTGGCATTGCAATTCATGCCAAAAATTTGCACTTCACTATCACCAGTGTGTTGGTCTTTCTGTATCCCTTCTATATCTTTTGATTATGAGCACTAAATAAGTAAATCTTGTAGAAAATTAGTAATTAATGCTATGGAATCAAGTCAGCTCTGTGAAGTGTTAAATGTTTGTGATGAAATACATGAAGACAGTGAAACTGCTCATAAATATTCCTCACAGTCTCTTTTGACAAATTTCAAATGTTTCTCAGAATTTAGAGTTAATTTCTTTCAGTTTTGACAAAATCATTTGATAGATGAACATAAACCAAACACAGTGTTATTCACACAACTTCCTTCTACTTGATCCTCATGTTCCATGTCAGGTGTTACCATCGCTACTGCACTATAAAAACACTGATATTTCATCCAGCAATGATTAGTGGCAATTTGCCCTTTAAGGTTTCTTTTCGTTTTAAGGTGCTTTGTTGCTAGAGGAATGTTTCTTTCAGACATAATATACAAATGAATTTTGATGCCCTACAAGGCAAAGCTCCAATTTATAGCATTTTAAATAAATCTTCTGTTCTGTCACTCGATAAAAACCCGCTGTGTTACTGTCATAGCTGGGAGTACCTTAGGGACTTCTGCCAACTCTTCTATGCCAGTGGCACAACTTACTTCTGCACCTCTTTCACCAAAATGATTGTTATTCTGAAAGAAATGCGACCTGTGGGAACAACTTCTGATCAAGAGTCTAATTTCCTGGTTGAGGCTCAAACTCCAATTTCCAAGCACAGTGACATAAATCCAGTGTAATGTCAAACACCCGGATGATTCCAAATCCTGTGTCTATAGAGGAAAGTCACTTGGTAGATTGTACACAAATAAAAATGGGAACAGAATCTGAACTGCTCATGAGAGAGCACCACAAAGATTCACTTGTCCAAAACCTCACAAATTGCAGGCAGACTTTACTCAGCATGTGCAAAGGTGGCAGACATATGCCAACATTTAGAACAAACACACTCGCTGATGTTTTAATCAAATCTTGGTTTAAATATAATTGAAATAAGCTTAAGAATTCTCAACATCATTAATTGTTCAGTTCTATGTGTACAGCATGGATGGGAGGAAAGAGACACATGCTGATGAGGGCATATTAGGGAAAGCATCCCAGGAGCTTGTTTCCTTAGCAATTTACAAAGCAAATGAAGGTAATGTGAAACTTCAAATCTTACAATATATGCTTTATTAAAGTGTAGTTTCTTGTTACTCTTTTCTCATTAGAAGACTCTTTTAAACACTAAAGCTTCTATATAACTCCTTCACCACTTTCAAATCCCTTTCTCTAAACTCTAAGGCATGTAGTAGGCTTCAAGCTTGGTACATGAATTAGTTCCTTGTGATACTGTCCCACAGAGGGTATTTTACTGATCTAATAAAACCACAATGAAATTACTGTACACAGCCTAATACTGAAGCCAAATTATTGATTTTTATGGCTTCATTTCCAACCCTAAAGTGGCAGCATTCTTGAAATCCATGCAACTATACGTGTCTTTGGCAAAGAACCAGCCAGCCATAGCGACACACTGTTCAAGCATTACATTTTCACCACTGCTCCAAGAGCCAGGAAATGATGTGTGCCTGTGGGTACATATAGTATAGATGCCACTCAATCATACTCCACTTCTCCAATTATTTTTATTGAACAGGTTTTTTTCAAACATTGAGGTGCCAGGACAGTAAGAAGGATGATGGTGCCTCAGTGGGGACATGACAAAAAAGTAATTTGGCACTATAATTTGATGTCAGTCCCAAAGTGTCATTTATTCAGGTTGAGGGGCTTGAGAGGAAGCTTAAGTATCTGCTAAAAAAACAGCACAACCCAACTGGTCTTGTCTGTGCTACAATATTAATTTCCACATTAACTTTGCTTCAACATAAGGAAATATTTGAAATTTTGCCTGTGAATATTTGTTCATGAGGGATTTTATACCATGGTGACTGCATCCATGACTGATCCAAATAATTGCTTTAATTTCAATAAACTTGAAATGAAAGTGCAGTAGTTCATTCATACAACTAATCGGTGGAAAATTTTGTAATATGCTATTAGAGGAAGATTTAAATGTTCACATATATTATAAAATTTTCAGAGAACATAAAATAGTAAAGCAGAAACAATGCATAGGAAAAAAAAGGTCAAGAGCTCATATCCCATCCTGAAATGTATTCCTAAAGGAGTAACTTAAGTGCTGTATAAAACCAAACTACTTACTTCTCTTTTCTTTTAACCCTCTGAAAACAATGGAGTATGGGAAGAGAAAGAATTAGTGGCAAAGTGTGTAGTACAAAGTTAAATAGAAGAAACAAAGTAAAGTGAAGAAAATAGACAACAGTTGAACTTCTGTGGAACTTGGAGCTCTAATGTAATTTTCTTAATTTAGTTTTCTTATTCATTTAAATCCTCTTATTTCCAGGAATACATTGAAAATTATTTGATTTGACATTTTTCCAACCAGTCTTTTACTCACAACAACATATTAATGTCTCTAAGGAGGCTTAGTTTTTATGTGAAAACAAGTTTTTGACCTGGATGGATTAATACAGAAGGTCTCAATTCACACAAAAATTACATACACATATCAAACAAGGTCTTCTACCTTCTTGCTTCCTAGACACAGATTAGCCACTATTACTTGTCAGCCTTATGAAAGAAGCAGCTGAACTGCCTATGCAGTACTCAAGATACGGGGAAAAACAATGTATATAAAATGAATACATAAAGAGTGTTTCACAGATATTAATGGGAGCAGAAACAGAAAGCTAGCAGAAGAGGACATTTTGCACAGGTTTTTAGAAGCCACTAGTAGTGAAACAAACGGTTCTGTCATTAGGATATACAGCCTAAAGGCATGCCTTCAGGGTATTCATTGAATTATTATGATGGTTGACATGAAGTTAAAAGTGTCACTTGGTCTCTTCTGCTTACAGAAGAACTTGCCTGCCAAAAAAGTTAAAGCACCAGAATCGAGTTTGGACAAAAATATGGGAGCTGTAATGACTCATCATGGCAAGGGGCAGTAAGGTATGCTAACTATTATTTCCTATCAAATCTCTCAATGTACTTTTAGTGCATCTGTTTGGTTTTAAGGCATGACTTTTTTTGTCTTCTAAGAGACAAGAGCTGTCTGCAAACCTCCCAAAATACTTTTCATAATGATCCCATCACACTGTGTATTATGTAAATATTTTCCCCTTCTCCAATTCTAGAGCCTGTGCTGTTATTTCAGTCAGATATTTACCTTTCCATATGTGAGGAAAAGATTAAGGAAAACCGAAGTCATATCTCAAATGCTTATTCTCCCACTGTCATTCATAATATTATGTACAAATCAAAGCAAAGAGGATTTTGAGCCTGGAAACTCCCATATATAATTTTTTTATTAAGACTGAAAGTCAGACATTCAGAAATTATCTCCAGTTCAAAGCTCCCTTTATTTTATAATGCTTGCAACATTTCTTCATTACTTACAAGGAAATCAACTGAAGAGCAGCTATCTAAAATTGGAAGCCATAATCATTTGATGGAAAATCAGGGACCAGTAGACTGTCTTCCATAGGCAACGGTAATCTCAGTCCATCCATTCTGAAAATTTACAATAGCAAGAGTGGATTAACAGTATTCTAACTCTAGAAATTACCTCTCAATTTCACTTAATTAGAGTCTGAATTCAATATACAGTTCCATGTTGAGCAAGCAAAAATAGGCTAACAAATATGCAGCCTGTCAGTTCCAATGAACCCAGACTGCAGAGAGCTGACAGCATATAGTCTCTCATACAGCTACGAAAATTACAGATTGCAGCATGAAAGATTACATATTGTTAAGCAGTGTCAAACCATGTTGGCAGTTCTCACATGTCAGATGTGTAATTACATAAGGATTATTGCTAGAAAAGCACCAGATCTGGCTGATTTGAGCTGAGTGCCAGCTCAGCCATTCATTTGAAAACACTTAGGGTATATACGTAGTTTGGATTTAAAAACCGCTGTGTTTCAATGAATTTGATTTCTCTTTGGCTGTTTCTTGCAATGTAACATTGATGCCATACTGCTATTTCTAAAGGACTCCCCTCCAAGCTGAAATCATCATCCTATGAATGTCTGAGGTTAAAGGTATGCACACACAGGAGCTCACTCATTCTGGCATGCCACACCAGCACCTGTACACTAGCATGAAACAAAGCAGCCCTTACTTCAGATTTTCTTGCCTTTGTCAGTAAAAAGCAGAGTTACAATTCTATATTAAATAGGATGCTCACATTTATGATTTTTCAGTGGTGCTATGAAAGACTACTACCCACATCCAACTACCACAGGTATGGCAAAATAATACAGAGTGGAGAAACAGAAAAGAACTTTGTAGAGAGACGCAACTGGACCAGTTGGGGATCAGGAAGAGAAATGAAACCTGTCATAAGGCTAAATTTCACTAAAATGGCTGAGCTGGCAGATAGACCTCACCACCATCTGTACTAGTCTATTTCTGGTCCTGTAACTAAATGTGAGTTTACAGGGGCCTGTGAACTACTAGGTGACCTCTAGCTGAATTTTAGTAGTCACTTGCTAGAAGCAGAAGTTATTAATTTTTTATTCAATTTAAAAACTTGTGAATATTGTCCCAAACACTTTGTTGTAAGTACTTGTTATAGATGTTGCTTTTAGGGCAAATGAATGGCTATTTCTTCACAGGACAAACACCATTACATCAATCAGAACTTAAAACTAATGAAGCAGAACTCAGATCTTCACAGGTGTTACCAAAAGAGAAAAAAGAAAAGGAAAATCAGAACTCATACGACAAGTGGAACCTTTTCTTGGAAAAATCCTCATTTCTCTCCAATCAGGATTTTCAAGGCTGTTTAGGCAGGGCTGGAAGCTGAATCCAAGTTAACAACAGCATTTTCAGGCTTCGTCCTTGGAGACTGACATCTTGGAAGCACGAACAGAGACTGCCATCATCTGCCTGTTCCCACTACTGTCGTCACACCAGGATGTCTCACCAAGACCAGTGCCAGGTGCTACACAAGCCAGAGGGATCAGTCCAAACCAGACTCACTGTGTGGGCACACCAAGGGTGGTCACTTCTTTCTTTTTTCTGTTTCAAGATGTATCTGCCAACAATTCTCCCTTCAAAGCCAGTTTTCTGGGAAGGCAGGTTACAATTTTCCCGAACTCCTGTGGTGGTTTGAATTTATTGTTTTGCACTGTATTAGTGAGCACTTCCAGAAAAGCAGTGTTTCTCACTGGCAATGGTCTGGGACATGATCTGAATGAAGATTGCCAAGAGCTTGCCTCAATTACTCCCAAAGTGTCGAGTGCCATCTGTGATGGGGATATACCCTAGGGTATCCCCTCTTTCAACTGCTGTGCCAAATTACAAGGATCTGCCATACTCCCATATAGCCTGTATAATATCTGTCAACTACATAAGGCTGTGACTACATTAGGGAGCCCCATAGTGTTTAGGAAAATTAATTATACCCAAATCGATCGTTCGTATTCAGCATTATCAAGATATCTCACCAAATCATTCTGTTTTCCAAAAACTGGTTCCAAAAATGGAACCAGATTTACCCCTTTAACGGCTTACTTTCATTAGAAGAGAGAATTTAAAAGTAAAGAGAACTTATCTGTTGAATTTTGATAAGTTGAATTTTGTTATTAAAAAGATATTACCTGTATTGAAAGGGCAGCCATGAGCAGCCTTGTCTCAGACCATTTCTCCTATGATGAGGATTTCCTAGCAGCTATTATTTGGGGTTTTCATGCCCATATGTCAGACCCAGTGTTTGAGCACCCCTGCATAAAGGATACATACCCCTTACCAGCTTGCTCAAGGCTTTTTTCAGTCAGTGAGTATCTCCAGGACTGGAGTTTTCATTGACTTTCCAGGCAGCCTGTTAAAGTGTTTACCTACTGCCAGGATAAAAATTTGTATCCTCAGAATTGAGATTTCCCATGTTCCACCTTGTGTTGACTTCCTCTTCTATCAATGAAACCACTGGTAGAATTTTGGCCATGTAGCAGTAAAATAAGTTATTATCCTAAAGCCATCCACATTTAGATATCAATGCTCTTAGGAAAGCAGTATAAAACATAATGAGAAGCAGTAGATTCCCTTTTTTCTGTAATCTTGGTAGGAGTTTTACAAGTGTTTGGCATTTCATACTGGTTAACTCAATTAAATTAATTTTTAGACATGTGCAAGAGTGCATAGAAGTCTATATATTTAAGCTTATAGGGTTATTTGACAATATTTTCCGTATCTTACTTGGAGTCTGCTTTGCAGTAAAAAGAAGTCTTTTTCAACATTGCATGTCTGGTCTAAGTTCACAGAAGGATAGCATAAGATGCTTCAGAGAGAATTTAGATGTAAACTAACAAGCAGTAAGATTTAACAGAAATTATCTGGTATTTCTCATCTTTTTTTTTCTAGGACTATGATGTACAGTAGTTCATTGAGTAGCTATACATAGCCCACAAAAAGGCAAAAAAAAAAAAAAGACTAATTATAAGGCTTCTTTGGAACTCATACCAGACGGCATTGGTCTTAAACTAAAAGTAGAGAAGATGTAACCAGCACACCTGGCAGATAGGCAGAAGCTCAGGGAGAAAACACCAGATACTGATGGAGCAGACACATGGCCTGCAAGGCCAGCTCTGTGCATTGTCCTCTTGCACTGCCCCTTATCCCACACCCCTTATCCCACCAGCTCCTTTTGCCTTTCTCTCTGGCTGACCCCCTGCTGGGTGCACCCAGCTACAGGAACCTCGTGGAGCTGGCAGAGCACCTCTGTGTGCCAGGGCAAGGGACGTGCCTTGGGGTGTGGAGTCATTCCAATGAGACCACAGCAGTCCCACCCCCAGTCAGGAGCACCTCTGCTAGTACACCCTCAGATTTGCAAATCCTCGGCCTAAAAATTTATGACAAATTTTTACACCCTTGATTTGCCAGAAAGATGCCATAAATGACAATATTTGATATGATTCTACACAGAGGCCATTTCCAGCAGCCTTGCAAATGGTGAATTGTCTCAGAATCAAGAAGTTTTGGGATCACTACCTTAATATTAAAATTCTTAGGTAAACATAGCTAATAAATAACATGGCTATGTTCCCATGATGTTTGCCAGACTACTCTTCAGTCTGCTCATCAGCCACGTTCCTGTCTTTTTTTCCCACTGCTCTGCATATGAGCCACTTTTAGCAGAGGCTTTCTTACTCAGTATTCATAGCTCATATAAACCCCCTATTGTTCCTTTACACATGATAAAAATATTCAAGGATTGGCAATTACATGCACTTTAATAGGTATCCTCAACAGTCATTGTGATTTGATAGAGAAAATAATTGTCCTGTACTTCTAGCCCAAGCTTGTCTGACTTTTGCAAAGATCAGCTCTCATTACCTCCTGATTCACAAGCTTCTGTAAGTCCTTGATGAAACTTTCTTTAATAAAGACCCTTTCCAAACTCAACAATTTTTTCTAAAGCTTTAGAGTTGACAGACTTCAAATGTCCAGAATGAATATTAAAAACATAGCAAAATTCCAGCTGCAGGCTGTAATAAAGAATTAGAGAATTACAACAACTACTGACTCCCATAAAATTAGTTCAAGTCTTCACAAATTCATGTATTTCCAATTTTGCCATAAAAAACCAAAGTCTGGTTAAGAGTTTCTATATCTATGTTTATTTTCCAAATTTTAAACATAGAGTTCTGCCAACAAACTGAAGTAAGAGTTAAATAAAAACAAACAAAAAAATTAACCTTTTAAAAATTAATTGCATAGTTCGTGATTTTCAGATTCACCAAGGTTTCTGGGGGTAAGTTTTCATCTTGATCCTCACAAAACAGTTTCTGTAAGTTTTATAGGCTCAGGAATTTTCTTGAGTGTCCAGATGTCTCAGAGCATCAGATTTATAAGGCCTTAAAGGGAAACAACATTCATATAGAGCTGCTTTGTTCTGTTAGAAAAATAAAAAAGCCTCTGATGAGTGTCTTATGCACAACAACCAACACAGCTTAATATTTGCAAATTGGAACTGTTGGAAGTTCATTTAATATTAATGTCATTTTGATATCTGCTTATTAATTTGCTCATTGCGTTCAAATTCTTCGTTACTTGTACCTCGTGTGCTTTGTAGAATACTAAGTTACTTTCTGTTCATAAATAACAAATGTATGTGTGTGCTGCAGGGATGTGGGACCCTCATGGAAGCAGCTCTGCTGTGCATCAGAGAGACAGGAGAACTTGCAGACAGTAGTTCATATCACTTGCTTTAAACTTCTGTGTCCAAGATAGGATGTAGGGACCTTTGGGAATGCTTGTTTATCCCCGTTACTTACAGAGTGTATTTAAATGCATTGTTCGGGTTCTTTTTATTGACTAAAAGTGCAAATTATAGATATTCAGTGTTCCTGACCTTTTTCTGCCTTGAATATTTGTTGGTCTTTCCCACAAGCTCGTTAGCAAACCCTCCACAAACAATATGTTTCTCAGCTAAAGACTTTTCCAGTCTTACTAGAGTGCAGATTTCTTCACAAATTATTTTTTCTAAATCTGTTCCAGTACACTAATACCAATTAATTCAGTCTTTACTTCCTTTGGTATTCCCAGTACAGCACAAGAAACTTTGAATTACATCTCTATGAAACCAATGTTACTTTGATAAACGAAGCATTTTCTCATTAGCAAAAAGTACTCGTGCATATGATAAAATCTCCAGCAGGGTTAGCAGCTGTTTATTAATGGCTGTTGGCTTGTTGATACAGACATTTATGTTTAAACATGAGCCAACACATTACTGCAATGGGTATATCTGCTCCTGTGTTTTCCATTTCACCCAGGCATATCAGATCATATTCCTGTTTCTTTTACCATTTGAGTCATTGCAGACTGAGAGCAGCTCCTATTAAACTCAAGCATCCACACCAGTGTAACACTAGATAAAAATGAGAAAACAGAGAAAGCCCATATTTTTCATGCACAAGCATTTGCCATACATTATGGGTGTTTTATGCTTTTCCTGTTCGTTTTCTAGTTACATTTTCTGAGATCTGATACACTAAAGTATTCAAAATTATATTGATGAATTATTCAACAACTCTCTCAACTATGATTTATCTGAAAGCAGAAAGAATTCATCACCAGCAGAGCTAAAATAAACACATTCTTATGACTCTAAGATTAAATTACTGATATAAACAGAATCTGAAATTCCTTCATACAGTGCTCTACATGAACATCAGCAGAGAAAGGAATATTTTCTTGTAGGGCTGCAAAAATGCAAAGACTATTTCTTAGAAAAGATCATACTTCTTTCACAAAGGTAGCAGAAGAACTACATATCTAAATATTTCCTCCAGTTGTATTTCTGACAATAAATGGTGACACAAATGGGAATTTACAGGTAGTGCTAAAGGTTTCATATAAAGCAGTTAATAAAAAGTGCAGTTTACCAAGGTTCTCTTGATGCCAGTTTTCAGCAATGAGTAAAATCTGTAGTATACAGGAGTTATATATTTTTTTATTTAACTTTACCTGGTGTGCTTTTAATTGGCCCCTGAAGAACAAGTTACGACCAGTGAATCCAGTCATCCCCTGGGTCCTGTAACCAGGGGTACACAGTTCAGCTTTAGTTCTAGGCTTCATAATTAGGCACCCATGATGAATATGCACACGAGATTGAAACACAGGATTCCATTGTGCTCTCACTTATTTGCAAACCCAAAAAGTTTATTTTTAAGCTCAGCATTGTATAGAGGGTCTTTTCTTTCCCTTCTGTCACATGAAATGCCAGAGAGGGATGGTTATTCTGGAAGGTCTTCCTTGTTACTTGTGAACAGCATAGAAATTTGAAACAGGGAAAAAATGACAGAAAACAAAACAAAACAAAAAAATAAAACAGAATTCCTTTTCTGCATGAGGAGTTTTCAAGAAATTAATTTAATTCTACTGACTTACTTCATACTTATTATAGCGTAAGAAAGTGTAGGACTGGTGGATTTACAGTGCATTGCACTGGGTTAGTGCTCTTCTTTTGTACATTTTCCTGTCTGTTTCAAGGAGAAGTTCTCACAGCTCTACATGTATCTGTCAGATCTAGGTCTGATTTTCAGGCATGTGAGCTGTTTAAATCTAAGGCCTGAATTAAGTCAAACATCTAGTGACTGGTGACGTTATTATCATTAAATATAAACTTGTTTTCTTTTTTAAAAAAAAATTCTCAGTTATCTTTCCGAAGTTTTCAAATTATTTGTCAAAGTTTGTTTTATCAAAACACAGCTGCTGGTGGAAAAGACAAATATATATTTTTAGTGTCATTATTTGGAAATATTACAACTTTAAAAGCAGCTCTCTAGGACATCATGTTTTGGCTACAAGTGCATATTCTCACAAAATACTTTTTAAAGTACATTTTTAATTCAAAAAGTTTATATCTCAACTACTTCATCTCTGCTATATTCCTCATCTACTTGCTGGAATAACCATATCCACATGACTGTTTTCATCTTGTCTCAACTCTTCCCAAACTCACTCACACTATAAATTTGCACAGCCTCTAACAATGATACTTTTATCTGGGATATTATTTTAGATACGACTGAGATACTCATCATAATAGCAGTAAGAACTGTAAGCCTTTTAAAATCTTTCACAAAATCCTGCTCTTTCAATTTAAGATATTACTCCATTACCTCTTTCACAACCTTCCTCTCCAGAGCCTAGCCTTGGGACATAGGAGAAATACTTAGTCACTTGAAGTGTTAGATTGGCACATTTCCTAGAACAGAAAATAAAATAGTTCAGCTTCTGAAATAAACAAAAAGAGCAGGCAACAAGATACATGTTTTAGACATTGTGAAATCCTGGATTTTATGTGACCTTTCTCCCCTTCTGGAGTGCACACTGGGGCACACATTCTCCTTCCTGGTGAAGCACAGATTACAGTACAGCAGAGGGTTTCAGAAGCAACGAAAAGCAATTTGTTATGATATTAGCTCCTACAATAGCATGCCTTCCAAGGAAATATTTTCCTTTAAAGTTATTACTGCAAAATATTCAATGCTTGTTTATATTAACTGGTAGTCCCATTGTCTTCAAGCGCAGCCTCCTTAAGATTACAGCTCATTTCTTTCCTGTTGTTACACACAGATGCTTCTCCTCAGTAGTAGAAGAAGACATCAGGAAAGAAAAATGAAATTTCTCTCTAAATGTATGTGTTAAAATGTAATGCCTGAATTGACAGGACCTTCTGTGCTTTAGAATAAAGAAATGGAGAAAGTGTACTTACAAAAGATAACTTCAGCAAAATGTATCCCCAGATTTATAATCCCGTTTGGTACATGTGGCAATCTTTTTTTTTTTTTCCTAGAAAGACGAGAGTTCATTTCTGGTTTAAGTTTTTAAAATTATTTTTCATGAACTCTCAAATGTCAGTTTATGTTGAACAATAGCCCAACCTTCAAAAAGTTCCCTCTGGTATTGGAAGAACAAAACACAAGAGAAAGTAAATTCTCAATATGCATGCAGGGATAATAAAATCAGACCTTTATTATGCACATCAGTGTTTTCAAATACCTTTTTATACTGACATATGAAATTTTCATCCTTATAATCTATAAGAAAAAATATTTTCAATGATGGCAAAAAACACCTTCTGGCACTGAGTGCAATACAGGTTTTCGAGATATTTTGCTGACTTTCAACTGCTAGCATTCTCAAAAAAAAAAAAAATTAAAATTGGGTTTTTCTATTTTTTGCAAGACCATACCAAGGAAGGAAAAAAAAACCAAAAAAACAACAAACCAATAACCATAAAACCATTAACTTGACCACAAAGGATTTTTGCCTTACTTAATCAAAATTTCTGAAAGCCATAGATATCTTAACCTTTGCTATCTTAATCTTTAGATTTGGACCTAGTTCAGAGCTTTACTAATGGACTTCATTGTTCTTCTTCTAAAAATCAAAATTTAAAAGAAGAGGAGAAAGAATTTAAATAAAGAGTTTTCCTAAGAGACGTCTTAGGGTATTTTTAAATTTATTACCCTGTGGCAACAAACAGGAAAACAAACCAGAGTCTCTAACAGAAAGAAACTATATAATACAAATTAATCTTCAGGTGTTTTGTCATTCACATTTTCTTCAAACAAATTTATGTCACATTTTCTTAAGTCCCTTGGATTTGTTTATTTCAGAGTAAATTAACAAGCCTTGAAGCTTCTGGCTCGTACTTTATTTTTCTCTCCTAAGAGCAGCTACACATGGTAACATCATTTTAAAATGCCCTCTTCCCAAAGTCTGTTTGGTTTACATTTTCCATTTGCATAGATAACAAAAATTTGGAACACAAAAGTGCTGTGTTTTTTGATGAAAAACTGGAAAGTTTGTTTTAGGAGCCTCTGAAAAAGAATTCAATTTGAATCTGAAGCTTTCACAGAATTTTTGTTGTCGTTGTTAAATCATCTGCTCTGGAGTCACTGTTCAACAGCTGTTATAGGGATTCACAGTGGCTAAACCATTATTTAAAGGAAATGTGAATCTCACTGTATGCCATACATTAGAGTGAAAAGCGTGAAACATCCATTTATAAAAATCTATTTTTACTGTGACAGAAGTAAATCAAAACTCAAGAGTATATGTAACAGCTGTGATGCATTTAATGCACTGTTCTATCCTGTTTAAACTTGTTCTGAAATAATGCGTGAGAGGTTATTAGTATAAATGGTATGAACGGGGTTTTCACTGAAAAATATTTCCTTTACAGAGCAATGAGGCAAAACACTGGAACTACCTTCCTATGTTAAACAAAGTAAACCATATCACTAGGAAGGCATAATTTACTTTTTTTCTTATTCCTGATGGTTATTCCTAATTATATTTAGTGAAAGAGAACTATATTTTTGACACAAGCACAGCTGCAGAAGTTTGATGGTCTTAATTAACAAGAGCTAATTAAAGCACTATGTAAGACTGTAGCAGAATGGTGGTTTTGGTGCATTCAGCTCAAATCTCTCTTGCTTGCATTCTTTAGCTGGGATTTGTGCAAGCAAATATGAATAATAGAGAAATACTACTACTGCAGGTTTGGAAGACAGCTGAAAGAAGCCAAAAACACTACAAAATGAAGCAGTGCAGATCAGATTTCTGAAAGAATTGTTTTTCTAACCATGGCTGAAGAATTAACATTGAAAACAAATGTTAAAAGCTTTGAACAGTTGTGTGTCTTTACCTGGATTAGATTATACCCTTGTAAGCAGAAAATTAGTCAAACAAATTAATCCTGTGTACCTAAGCATCACTGAAAACAGAATTAAAATAATAGAGATATATTTCTTTTTTAAATGAAGTATTTACTTTTAAGATATGATTGACAGTATTTTAAGGTAGTCCTGAAACTTTGTTAAGACTAGTTTGGAGAAATAATATTTGCCCAATTTTGCCCAGACAATCATGTTGCACATTTTTGTCATTAAAAATACAATATTAGTTCACTTGGGCCTGCCCATATACTCTGGGCTTCTGGAAAGAGAATTTTGAAGGAAGTGAGTCCTAACAGGCTGGGTCAGTCGTAAACAGCATCCATCAGGATACAATAGAAAGTATAACCCAGTAAACTGCTTTTGTGTCTACCAGTTAGTTGCTGCAGAGTCCTAACCTCTCAGGGAATTCTTCTCCAGTGTCATTGAAAATCTAAAGCTAGGACATGAGTTGCCCCCGGCCTTAAAGGATCCCTGGGACAAAAGGATACCAGAGACTGAGACAAAAATTAACCATTTTGTGTAATAAGCCACTCATATATACCCAAGCAAATTGATGACCATTAAATATCTCTGTGCCAGCCTTGTTGAGGATATAAACTTTATCCTTACAGTCTATGCATTGCCATGCACAGAGGTCAAGATCTTTTTGAATAACAGAGGCCAGATGTCAAAAGCAGGAGAGCTGCACAATTAACCTGTCATAACAGCCTCTTTTCCCTCTTCTGCCTCCATGAAATTAGTTCTAAGCAAGGGCTGACTCTCCTACTCCAAAAACAGTCACTGTGGCCACCCAGCAGTAGAGGCAGTGCTGGCTTTCTCTGCCTGCACACCTGACTTCCCATTCAGTCCCAGGTTATCCCCAAGAGAGGATCTGTAGATTGGATACTGTATTGGCAGAGGCAGGACTCCAGAGCACAGGTTGCTCGTTTGCCAAGTGTAAAGTATAACCACTGCCTGAAAGAGGCATTGTCCACCCTGTCAGCCTAATGTTCAAAAGTTGGCTACAACTGCAATTTTTGTGCAGTGCTCCACCCATGTGGCAGCAGCAAGAGATTCTTCTAAAACACCCAGGAGCCACCAGGTGCCACGTAGCTTAGTATTTTAAGTTTCTTTAGTTTAAGCAGGATTAGGTATGAAAGCCTTAGTTGTGTTTCTCAGGGGAAGACAGCAAGAGAAAACCTGCATCATATTTAGGCTTAAGATAGACTAGGCAGGTACTGGACAGGGATTTTTCACAGATTATGTTTCAATTGTCCACCAAGATTCATGTCATACTCTGCTTAGCAAGTGAGAACAAGAGGCATCTGAATTATTGGTTTAATTGAAGCACCTGAAATGTAAGGTAATCCAACAGGATTTATAAGGTAAGGTAATTCCAACCAGGAATGGAGACTCTCCATGCAAGTCAGCTGCATGACAGACAGCTAGCAAGGAGTAAGAAAACTAGTGATCTCACAGATTGCAGTAGTCTGTAGGGATACTGTAAGATGAAGACTTCAGGGTACAGATTTACAGCTTAAATTAGTCAATAGGATGTGTGGTTGAAAGGGTGGGATGATGACTTACCACTTTGGGCATGCAGAGTCAGATGCCTCTGCTGTCCTCTTTAGCTACTTGGGACTTAGCAGAATTAAGCTCCCTTGGTGGTCTTCTCATGTTCTATACCATGTAGACTAAAGTAACACTACACACAATTCTCACTTTTTAAAATTCCAGCTGAATAGTAAATTTGACAAAATTGTTTCACAAGGAATAAATTCACAGATGTCACAGAGAACTTCTGCTAGTTTTAAATCACAGAATCATCCAAGATTTCTGTCACTGAGAAATCCAACAGTAAAAAGCTATGTGCAACAGTAAAAATAGAAAAAAAACTCAAAACTTTCCATGTAAGTATGAAAATAATATTTTTGATATAATACACACTCCTACTGGAAGCATGTCAGAGTTTGTTTATCTCACAGCAGAGGAAAGGCAATTAAATTCTCATTCTAGGTTCATGCTAGAGCCTGTTCCGAATAATTCAGCTTTAATGGGAGCTTAGTGATTTTAGTTGAGAGGTCGAGGGCCATGTGATGTTTGGCATGACATTTCTCTGTAAACTATACTGTCTTGTAAAACCATAATCTATTCTGAACTACAAAAATCGGCACAACTTTTCCACCCTGGCCTAAGAGGCTCAAAAAGTTCGGGTGACTTTTTGATTGCCAGCAAGACAGGACAGGCAGTAGAGCTGTAAGTGCAGTGAATAACTATGCTCCTTTTGTAATGCCTGCAATAACATTAAGGACATTATCTTCTTCACAAGCAGGGGATTCTGGCCTCTTGGAAAACTTTACAAGAACATTTAATCTACTGTTTCCATTCAGCCTATTTACATCATAATTTTTTAATAAAATGACTGATGTTTTACGAGAAAGCAGACATGAGTTAGACAAGCCACATGATTTAGAAGCTAGAAAAGCAGCTTTAGTTTAATTTTATTTCATTTTACAGAAGTAACATGGCATGTAAAAACCTATGATCGCTTTAGTCACTTAAATATGAAAAGTAGTAGGCAATTTGAGGTAATTTAAAGGAACTACTATCTCAGGATTTATAAGAGTACACAAAAAAGATAGAAATGTCAGACAGTATAATCCACTGCTGGTCATTAATGACCTCATGTCAAAGAGTTGTATTTGTATGTGAGAAATACTTGCTCTCAGAGGTGAGGTCTCAGGTTATATCTGATCAGAGAACTTGAGAATGTTTCCCTGCTTTACATTTGTCTCCATGGCCCAGACTATTTCTTACAAGGACAGAACTCAAATACACAACATCGTTCCCACTTTCCACAGAAAGGAAACCCAAATACAAGGGTCAGACAAGATGCAGGTAATGCATGGACCAGAACCACAGGGCATGCGTGTCATGCTCCAGCAGAAAAGTTAGACACAGCTTTGAAATATTAGTAGGAAACTAACTGAAAACTCATTTGGTTTATAATGTCTGAGTACCCATCAAAAGTGAGCTTCCCCAGCATCAGCTTGTCACAAAACCCAGCCTCTCAGAATGGGGCTCTGCAGGAAGAAACCCCGCTCAAGCAAAGATTTGGCTATCAACACTTGAAAAATTCTTCAATATCCATTTTACAGTGAATGAAAAAGTAAGCTAGAAAATCCTCGAGCGCTGGCATCATGGTAGGTACATCCCTCAATTCAGTGAGCTAAGCTAATTTAATTTTATCCCTTCTTTAACATATCAAGTGAAGGAATCCCTTAATCAGTGAAATATAATATTAAAGCAAAATAGAAACTTCGATATTAACCCAGTGTAGCATATAAAAAAATTTCACAAACCACAGTTCTGGGTCTCCAGGTTTTCCGAATTCAAAACCACATGAGTTTCAACTTTCAAATCATAATATTATTTCATTATGCTGAAATATTTAAGATGTTGCTACATTTCCTCTTCAGTCTTGGAGACAGACGGAAGGAAAAAAGGAGAAACTACCAAAGAGATGAGTGGAAAGTATTATAGCACTGCACAACAAATAATACCATCACCCTTTAAAACTGGCTCTTTTCTGTGCATGTCAAATGAGATAAAATTTGCAAATTTCAGAATTAGAGTTTGTATTGGCAGTTGCATTTCCCTTTTGTTCCTTGCTTCTGTCCCTGTGTCATTGTAACCCTATCACATCTGAAGTTACTAACAGCTTCACTTCAACACAAGAAGGAGGAAAAAGACTTTTCTTTTTGTCTGGCCTCTGAAAGTGTTTTAATCCCTCCCTTATCTATATGCATTGTTTATAAATATGCATTATTCAGTATTCAATTTGGATAGTGATGGACCAAAAGAATTTGCATGGATCACACTTACAGCAGCTCAGAGAAAATTACTTTGTCAGAGACACCACTAACACTATCACTGAAGAAGTTATTTGTACTAAGTAATGGGTAAAAAACTTCAAAGACATCTGCTTAAAATACCTATATGTATATTAGAAGAAAACTAACAGAAATATAGAAATAGTTTCCTTAGAAATCTAAGACAGATTTAGTGAGCTTTAATCAGATCAACATGTTGCCAGAACCAATATTCTGAATATACTGGTTTGGTGATTTGTTTTGCTGCAAAGTTCCACTGGAAGTTTCCTAGCTACAGACTACTCCATTTATTTGCATGGCTATGTGCAGGAATATCAGTTTTCCCCATGCTAAATTACAACAGCAGAGAGGATAGGCCTTTCCATTCAGAAGAATATTCAGCAAAACTGCTGCAAGAAGGCTTCCTTTGAAATGTTATTTCCTTTTTGTTTAATTTGTTTTGGCTGATATGAAATTTGAATAAAGACATGAAAGCCTTACGGGAAAATCTGTGGTGCTCCTAGCCTGTAAATGACAGTTTTAAGCCTCTTATTTTTCTTTTTTATTCTCTTTGTTACCATACTATTGTCAGAAACACTGGGGAATGGATCCATCCCCTAAAACCCTGAAGGAATGTTAGCTATTTGCTGAGCACACACAGCAGTACACAGTCAGCACTTGTCTTGTGCCATGCAAGGTTGTCTCTCTTCACAAATGCAGCAATATACTTTATGTCTACAAACATCTACACAAACACTATAAAGGTCCTTGATAATTTCAATGAAGTGCCCAAGATGTGATGAGACAGATTGCCAATAACTCAGTGACCCATTGTAACTGGCATGCATGGCCCTGTGCTCTTTTTTCCATTAAGGAGCTCACCACCACAGCATCAGCTAAATCAGCTCAATCCTGATGCTTTACTTCACTTCTGATCTGGGACTTTCAGTGAATTTTGGTGTAGACCCATAAATCCCTGTTTCAGTCCAAGTGCAGGTTCAGCAGAGTGACTCAGCATGGTGGTTATCCTGAAAGGATCAGTACCTAAAGGATGTGCAGTGGGTTATGGTGCATGATCACCTAGTCCAGCATCAACCCAGCTTGTTCCGAATTGGAAACAATGCACTCGGTAGTGAATTTGGCTGCTTTGCTTCTGGAATAGAGACTGACCACCTTCCAAGGCATCCTGCAGTCCTAAGATCTGCTACTCTGCTGTGAGTCATGGGGACTCATGACTTTCCCTACAGACACAACTGTAAGAACCCATTACTTCTCCTACATAATGTCCTCTGGCTCTGACTCTGTGTGTGTGTGTACGAGCACAGGGAGATGTCGATAGTTCATTTAGTACTAAATAGTTGACCCTGTTTTTAAGTCCACCCTCTGCCTTCCCAGGGTGTGGAAGGCCGGCATTCCTCCAGGGGCTCCTTGAAGTCCAGCATCTTTTTTGTCAGGTTGCCATAGAGATGGGGCAGCCAAACAGTGGTTATGGTTTGAGAGAGTGGTGAAAAGGGAAAGCCACCTCCTTCCTGGTAAGATTTCGCTTTTTGATGGCAAGGCATAAAGTTTGCTTGAGACTCTGTGGTGTAATGCAGGAAACAAACTAAACAAAATTACTAGATCTTGGAAGGGCTGAAAGGTGTTTACAGCCATCACTCATTCCAAGTAAAGGGCCTCAGCCTTAAACTTCACCAAACTGGACCAAGCTGGCGACAGTGACTCAGGTGAGATAGTGAGAATGCCTGTCATGGGAGGCACAGCTCACATACCTCCCATGGGTGGACAAGGCACAAGATGCTGGAGGTGACAGTGCTGGTACACATGGTGCCACCCTGACAACACACTGATAGAAATGGATCTCCAGGAAAGGCTGACAACAAGCACTGCACACCAGCCTCAGACTCTGTCCCTGGGGATGCACAAAGCCACAAACTGTGGATGGCTCATCTGCACTCACATGAGGCAAAATGCTTTTTCAGTCTGGATCTCAACTGGGATCGTGTTCAAAGGCAGAAATATGACAGACTAAAAATAGCTGTCAAAAGCAGAAGCTGGAATCCAGTACAGTGTTATTCCGACTTGTGCATGTGTTATGAGAATCTAGGGAATTACAGACCTAACTCTCTTAAGGCATTCCTCCTAAGGCAAGCCATAAAACTCCTATGATAGGAAATTAAAACATCAAATTGAAGCCTAATCATCTCAGCAGTCTGAGAAAAGACCTTAATACCTTGACTTTCATTTTATAATTTGCTCTTGATTAAAAAGAAGATGAATTATACATCTGTGTGACTAGATTTTATTCAGACAGTATAGGAAAGGAAGAAAAATTCAGTTTTGTGGATATTTTTAAATCTAAATTTATTTCCTTCCTTATTTACAGTGACAAATGGATTACAGTACAAAAGCAAGGGCTGATATGTTTAGTTTTAGTACCACAGAGATGTATTTTCCTCAGTTCACATATCAACTTTTCTACAGCAACACACTTTACAGAAGAGACGGCAGCACACCAGATAATATTGCTGGCTGAAGTGCACCCTGCTAACAAATGCCTCTGTACTACACTAGAAGAATTGAGAAATTAAAGATCTTTGCCTCTTCCCATTAGAGAAGATGTCCAAAGTAAGCCATGAGCTGCCAGCAGCTTTCCTTTTAGGGTTTAAGACACACTCATCCAAAGCCCAGTGTTTGCCCTCCTTTTGCTTTATTAACCTATCAAAGCCGCACAGAACGCATCTGTGCACAAGCTTGAACTGGCCAGGGATGTGCTGACAGCTTATCCTGTGGCCAAACATAGCATTAGTTCTTCATTCTGCAGTGCTCCAAGCCTCCCCCACACAGCTATGAATGCAGTTCTCTGCAGGAGCACAAGCCCCAGATCCCACTGCTCCTCTTCCCCTTTCAGTTGGTATTTGGTGTAACTCCATCCTGTCCACTGTCCTAAAACACTTTCTGTGTTCAGACATTCTGTGTTCAAGCATCAGCAAACCTTGTGGGAAAATTCCAGGATGAGATAGCTGTTTCTGCTTCATTGCAGAGAATTTTAGGAGCCATTGTTGAAGCTGTGGAAACAAACAAGAATCTCTTTAAAAGATCTGATTTATCATATTACTGTTAAATGTGGACTGACCACTATTAATCCACAGAAAATTTGTACAAATCTCTTGCAATAAGAAAATAGGTGTGGAGGAAACAGCAGCTTTGCAAAATTGAAACCTGTGCTTAATTTTCTAACAGGCAAGTTTATGAACTTGATTCCTATCATTAATACCTATACCCTGTCCTGAGTTCCATCCAATACAAACACTGGGTTTCCAGCAAAGGAGAAAGCTGTGATATGTGCTGCAGCAAGAAGGCCAAGCACAAGGGAAGAGTGCACACTATCCAGATGGTACAGACCATACAAGACAACCTTGCTGTCTCTCCCATAAAAGATGTGTTTACTTTTAGTAGGTAGGTCTTGATCTAGGAAAGGAATGGGGAAACAATGGAATATTGCTCAGATATAGCCTGCAAACTTGTTTCAGTTAATGTCTTCATTTAACCTCTCATTTTTCTCTTCTGATTTACACTGTGCTTATGAAAAGAGTATGCAGATAGTTCTCAGATAGACTGATAGACAGAGATCTATTTATATATGGATATATATATGGATAGATACAATTTTCCAGTTGATTAAGGTTTGTTCCTTTCTACCCAACAGTTGCTGCTGTCATTCCTTCATCTTTCTCCTCTGCTCTCATTACTCCTTTCCATTATATTTGTCCTCTTGCCATTTTCATTCTAAACTGGATGCAAAACCAAAAACATTTATTCTCAATGTATTAAAACCGTTAAAAATGTTAATGAAAAGTAAATTCTCCCCAATACAGAGCATAAAGATAGGCATACTAAGCCTATCTTTAAAAAGCTCTAAAAACAGTGAGGTTTCCTCACAACTTTCATTTGTCATTGACATTAGCCCTGTTACAAAAAGCAAAGTAACTATAAATATACTAGTCGATATCTTAAAAGGGAAAACTATTACAGCTAGCTATGGAGTGCTTGGGTTTTCACTCCTGAGGCTATACAGCAGTAAGCTCCCTATTAAAGCTGTGTTTTCTGAGATCTCAGTGAACTGCATGAAATTCCAAAGATGCAACCCATGGCTTGCTTTTTTAATACTTTATGTACTTGTTTGCATGTAAATAGAAAATGCCCCTTTCAGCTTTTGCAGACTGGCTCTCAGAGGGGAAGATCACCAAAAGCTTTGCAATAGAGGTGTATAATTTATAACATCAGTCAATGAGCAGCTGGGTCTGGTGCAAGGGACCAGATAATAAATCTAAATGTCTGAGATTTGCAAATAGCTTTTTACTTTATGACTTTGGGCAAAATATCTCACTATTCTTTATGTACATATGTAGAGTCATTTGAGACTGCCTTCTACCAGAATTTAACTGATTACACATGAAATATTTAAATTGTGTTTAGTATAACGGAGTTGATTCTAAGATTTCAAAAGCTGAGATCAGAGTCAAACTGAAAATACATTTGCTTTTCAACTATGGAAAAAAAAGAAATTGTATTGTATGCCAAACAACACACCATCACTTTGCATGTTGAAAGATTGTCTCTTTAACACTATGATTTAGTTAAAAAAGAAACAAATGTTCTGGATAAGCAACCCACTCTTCATAAATATGAACAGTATTAGGCAAGATAAATCCATGGTGCTATAAGTGAACCTTACTTTAATGTCAAAGCCATCCCTCTGGCTATTGCTTGCAAAAATGTGCAAGACAGAGGAATTGTACACATTTATTTTTTCTACTCTATTTCTCTGGTTTTTTAAACTTATTTGACCACCCTAGGCTCAAAGCTTTCACTTGCAGATGAGTGTACTTTCCAGGTGGCTTCCCCCAGCCTTTCTAATGGGGGAATTTTTCTCTTTAAAGTGTATACAAACCATCACTTAAGTCTAAAGAAAAACATTGGCTGAGTGATGTCAGTTTTATGATGCTGTTTATTACCAGCTATATAATCCCAGTTTGAGGCAAGGATTACTCAGCATTTACAGATAATCCACTCAGATCACTGCTGTACCAAATGAGGACAACACAAGGTTATACCAATTTAATCACTTTAGTTTCAATAATCATTTCACACAAGAAAACTACAAGTGACACTAACATATGACTTTAATAAAAATGATAGGTTTCTTTTAGCTCTCATGTTGAAAGCCACAAGGTGAAAGGTAGAGAACACAAAGCTCGTTCAGAAGTACAAGGAAATTGGGAATAGCAAGCATCTCCTGTGTTTTTCCAGCCTCTCCAGAATCAGGGTCACTTCACACATCAGCCTCCCAGCAAATCAGATCAGTGAAACTGAAACTGAGTATTAATGAAAATTCAGAAATGATCTCATATACTGAGATTTGGTCAGCCACATCAAGCACATTTTGAGAAGCCATGTCTAACTAGACATGACAGAAACAGTGTCATAATTGCTAAATTTACAATCTCAGTTATCACATGATTTAGTAAATAATGGACCTAATATGTTAGGACACAAATATACTGAACACCTTTCCCTAGTTTTCAGGCACATATGATTCTAAACATGTCAGACACCACCCCTGTGGCTCCCCAGGTAGTATCACTGAGCTCATCACGGCATGTGGGATGTGAACATCTGCCTAATTCATGACCTCAGCCATGGAAAAGAGTCAAAAGCCAAGCAAACAAGTTTTACAAATATTCCCACAAAAGCTGCAATACATGAGTCACCAGAAGACTGAACTTGCAAGTGACAAAGAAAGAGAAATTTGACATATGCAAAATAGGGTATGCTGACAAAGATAAAGAGAAACCTCCAAGTGAGGCTGGGAGACAGGCATGAACTGCTGATAAAATCTCTCTCCTACCTTACCTTATATGAGAAATACAATGCAACAAATATTTCTACCTCTACAGTATCTCTTTCACAAAATAGTTCATTTTCTCTAGTAGCTGAGATAAATATATTGCTCACAAGAGTCACTAGCATGCTCTCCTACCCCTAGCTCTGCTGTGCAAGCAGACATCTAGCACTGAATAATTTAGGGGGGTTTATTTGGAGAAGGGGGGTGGGGGAAGGTAAAGAAAACTAATAACTCCAGCAGTCCCCCTCAATCATCTCCTAAAAAGGGTCAAAGTGCATCTGCCCTGAAAAATCCAGGCCATGTCTTGCCTGAATTCCTGACATTTGCAGAATTCCAGACACGATTAAGAGACCATTAATGACAGGGAAAAGCACTGACCGTGTGCAATACAAACAGCAATTATCAAAACCATGGCCAAGTTTAGGTCCCACTGATGCACACTTTGTTAAGTGAAATGGTTCTGATAAGCAAAGTATGGCAGCTAAGGAAAGCAAAGCATGGCAAAAAGTTCTTTGGTGAGCTATCTCCTTTGGGCTGCCAGGAGGTGCAGGAGATTCCACAAGGCTGAAGTCATCTGAACTAAGAGAAGGTCCTCAGCGTGGGAATGACACACCTTTATTATCACCAGTCTCCAGCTTGAGAGGAAACCATCCTACCAGCTAGGGAATTATCTGTACCCTCTCCTAGGCTTTTCTCCTCTTCTCTCACTCCTTCACTAAATCATGTTATCAATGAAAACACAAACAAAACCCAATTTAGACCAGAAGAATCTTTCCTTTTTCTTTTTTTTTTTTCTTTTTTCTTCAAAAGAGAGCCATCAGAATTTCAAACATCTCATGACTGGTGATGAGAACATGAAGAGACCATTTCACATTATATGGCAAACATGAATTTTTAATTTAAAGCATGTAGCAGCTTCATGAAAAAAAAATTCCTTCTGGCATAGGCTAAAATGATTGCAGAATCCTGAAAGCCAGTACCAGCCATATATATATACTGATGTGACAGGAGGCAAGCTGTCACCAGCTTGAAGGCAGTGACTGGATTCATAATCTCAAATTAATGTATATGGGGATAATTCACTGAATGCAGTCAAATTTTATATGTTATGTCAAAGAACATATTTTCTTAATTGCCATAACTTCCAGGAGGCACACAGTAACATAATAAGATGCCAGCTACAATCCACAGTTTGCACCTCTGGAAGACTATTGAAAACACTGTGAAAGGTACAAAAGAAAGGATCTGATGCATAGAAAATATCTTCAAGAGGCAGACATAAAGACTGAGCTCAACAAGGAGAAGATTGACAGACAACATGGCTGCATGCAGTTATGTCATAGAGAAAAACAGCAGGCTCATTAATTGAAGAGCAAATCCTCAGTGGTCAGAAGCTGATGCCAGATAAAGTTAAATTGAAAGTAATCATTTGTTTGGACTTTGTCAATCATCAACAAAAAGCTATCAAAGCAAACCCTCCCTAATTTCAGATCAAAACCGGATGCCTTTTTGGAAGGCATGTTTAACTTAAACAGGAAGCAATGTGCTCAGCATGGATAACGGGATGAAGTGCAGCAGCTTGTGAGATACAGAGAGCAGACCACACTGTCGCCTTCCAGCTCGAGGCTTCCTGCATCCCCAAGGTTTTTTGTGGACTTGGTCAGACACTGCCATCAACTGTTTTTATGCATTTCACAAGGCTGGCTTGACCTCCACATACACACCAGTCTGCACTGTGCATTCTTTGCACGAACCTTTCCTCAGCCTGTGTCAGCGGCAACTTATGAGTTCACTAAAAATTCATTTGAACAAATTTAGCAAAAATAAAGACAAATAAATCAGCTCTGAAACCTATGGTTGAGAACCTAATTTTCAAAATATGCGTAAGTTGGTGACATGAAAATCAATTTCCTCTGGAATGTGCTTCTCCTCAGCAAGGGCTACATCAATGCCAATGTGCTCTCTCACATCACCTGCTTTGGCTGTGATACTATTAAATGGAAGTGGCAAGATTTTTTTCCTTCCACAATGGCTAAAAAACCACTAATTTTCTGAAGTGACTGAGCAGAGTTTAAGGTTAGGAGGGTTTAATAGCCTTAATATGTGTATTTTGGAAAAAACAAGGCCTGGAATTTTCAGTGTAAAAACCAGGGAATATTAGATTACAGTGATTGAGAAAAGCAGTTGGGAGAAGATTCAGAGACTTGAAAACACAACGACTCTAAAGCTGTAAGTGCAATTCTGAGAGGTGATAAACCAACTAAACAAAATAACCAAAACAACCAACTATCAAAAGAGTTGCAAGGAATGGGGCAGAGGGAAATCAAGGCTCATCCCTGCCTTGGGCTTCCTGCAGGGCAACACAATGCAAAATGTCCCTTTCCCTCAGGGCAGGCAGAGGGAGCGCATGGGGAAAAGCAGCAGCAAAACCCCAGCAAGGCTGGGAGCCCCTGGGGAGCAGAAACTGTCTGCTCCATGCATGAGCCCAAGAAATTCATGCCAAAAGTGTGTTTTCTGAAGGGGTTTAGGGTTTCACGTGGTCCCCCTTAAGGACACAGGACATATCTGTATCCAAACATTTGAGATGCCACTCTTTGGACCCAAGCACAACAGGAGAGAGTGGAAAAATGTGAAAGAAAGAAGAAAAGGAAAAGGAAAAGGAAAAGGAAAAGAAAAGAAAAGAAAAGAAAAGAAAAGAAAAGAAAAGAAAAGAAAAGAAAAGAAAAGAAAAAAGAAAAGAAAAGAAAAGAAAAGAAAAGAAAAGAAAAGAAAAGAAAAGAAAAGAAAAGAAAAAAAGAAAGAATATAAATATATATATATAAAAGAACAAACAAAGAAAGAAAAGGGAAATAGGAGGGAAAGGAATATATGATGAGAAATCTTTCCTGTTCTCTCTGAGCCCACAAATCCTCAGGACCACCCTGGATATAAGTGAAAACATGCCAAAAAGAAAAAAGGAAATGCTTTTCACAGAGCTGTTACATTTCACCTCTCAGCTTTAGAAATGCCAGGCTGCCATTTTCAGAACTTATATAAGTACTTTTTTTACCTTCAATTTTCATTAGTTATGAATCATTTTACAATAGCAATCTATTTTAAAAAATTTTACAAGAATCAGCTCTCAGAAAGCAGCATCTGTCATATCCATTCCTAAATGCAAACTTGTTTCATCCCATTCTGAATCCTGGTGAGTAAACAAATCCATAAATCCATTTTGACAATGTCGTCAGATCAAGCACTGTTTTTTTGAGGAGGGCGGGGGCGTGGGGGCATGACAGGACAAGAAAAAACTTCAGAAAAGTAACAGAAGACTAAATTTTTTTTAAATTAAGTGAGAGAAAACATGAAGAGTTCAGAGAAAAATAATTATTAAAACCCACACCAACCTTATTTCTTCTTTCTTTATTATCCAGCAGCATTGGATTGGGCCTGTTTCCACCAGGAGTGAAGGTTTCCATGTTCCATATGGAGAAAAAAAAATCCCTTCCCAATTACACAGCTATGATGGATTTTGGTGGGGATTTTTTGTTTGAGTTTTTTGGGATTTTGTTGGTTTGTTGGTTTTTTTTTTGGTTTTTTTTTTTTGTTTTGGTGCCAAATCCAGTACAGAAAATCAGTCACCATCCTTCATTCATCTGAGGGGAAAAACTTGAAACATAGTTGTTTCCTTTGGTTGAGGACAAGGAGAGAGCCTGCAGTACAAAACAGTAAGTTCACAGCACCTGTGGTCTGAATGCATATGCCTCATGAGATATTCCTATGGGATTAAAACACACACGTCCTACATATTTTTATCTGGCAAGAGAGTACATGACATTTTCCATTCTAAAAGATTTGTGGAAGATTTTATAAAGATTAGCTTCCTTTAAAATGAACATAAATAGCAACAACAACAAAACTGGAAGTGTTACAATTTAAATAAAAATCCTGGATTAATGAAATGGCCTTTTTTATGCTGTGAAGTTTAGCTAAACTAGGAATTTTTACAACTCTGTACACATCCTCATAGGCTTTTCTAGGGAAACTCCAAGTCAAGAGCAACAAATTAGACAGGGATGTTTGGAGCATGCCTATACTAGTAGATGACACAAGGGGATGCTCCCAGGCACTACAATTTGGCCACGTGGAACATTCACTTCTGGTGTGGTTTTGACTTACACTATGGGGAACACTCGTGAACTGTTTCCAGGTGTAATTTGGAAGTCAGCTTGGGCCCATTGCTAACAAGGGGTCTGCTTTGGAGGCTAGGAGTTTATCAGCACAGCTAAGAGCTGCTGCACCTCCCCTGGCCTCAGGGCCAGGCAATGGCTGGCCTGTCGAGTGCAGCAGTGCCAGGCTGAAGCCACTCCTGAGCAAGCACACTCTGTGAGCAGCACATCTAGAGCTGCTCTTTTGTCATCAGAGAATGAGAGTCTCCACATGAGCTGTGTCAAACTTTTCCCACAATCTCTCATGCAGTCCCAGGGCTTCCCACATCCCTAGGATGAGGAAGGAGAAAGCACAGCTCCCTGCTCCCCACCCACAGACCCCACACAGAGCCCAAAGCACCCCTTGGCCAACAGTTGGACAGCTTCACTCATCCCCTTATTCCTAGCAGCAGAAAGCACAACAGGAGTGACTTGCTCACTGCTTAAATAAAAAGTTACATATGCTACAGGAGTGATTATAGTTTGACAACACATAGTTCATTTTACTTTTTATACTGTTGGAAATTTTGCACCAATTCTTTATTAAATTTATGATATTTTGCTTGACAAAGCAAATGTCTGTGAAAGTTACGAAATGCCACATTGAGATTTCTGTGCAAACATTATATATCTACATCTCTGATGTAAGTTTCCTCCTAAACCAGTTTTTCTTCCCCCCTTGCAAATTCCTCACTGCCAAATAAATGTATTTCCAGCTGTATCTGTGGGAAACAAATAGTGTCATACAATGAATGACCAGCTAGGAAATGCACACCTGTCATAAACTAAAGCACGTCTCCTGGGATATATTATATTCCATTCCCAACTTACCAAGAGAGGATACAATGAAAAAATGGATTGGTGTCAAATGCCAGATGTTTTCAAGCCTCTCTAATTAGGTAAAAATTAAACAACTGCTATGTTCTATATTATAGATATTTTGCAGATGTGTAATTCACATAAACATGAAGTCTGATTTTCATTTACACAGAGGCCTCTTTACACTGGTTCGGCATCACAACATTGCTTAATATTGGCCTTAGTTACTCATGTTTGCATTTCAAGGTCCTTTTTTTACTGAGAAAGTAAAAAAATCAATTTCACATAGGCATCCCAGGATAAAGCCCACAGTATGACAGGGATGACTTTAGCAAGGATCTTGAGGGACACCAGAAGGAAAAAGAAGTAGTATTCTCTTTTAGTGCTTATATTCCATGTAGAACAAATCTGCTGAGAATGACTTAGGTTCAATTCATCTGTACTGTACATCTTTACAAATGTCATTGCATATTTAATTGTAGCTGTGATTAATTTGCTCATGAGGAACACAAAATATCAACCTGTTTCCATTACCTGCTTAGCCCTTCTCCTCAGGCTCTGCACAAAGCCCAGAGCTGAAAAACATCTAGGGAAAAAAAAAAAATCAAGTAAATCCTGCTTGTACCAAAAGAACGGCAGTTTCTCATCTTCCAGATTAAAATAAGAGGAAAATTATCATTACTCGAGGTAAAGGAGATAAAACTTAAGTGTAAAAAAAAATTCCAATATTTAACTTAATTGACTACTTAATTCTGTTCCTAACAATCTGGGGGGGTGGGAGGTGAAGGAAGAGTTCCTGTGTTCTTTCTTAGTAAGAGGGCTGGTTTATCTATCATACATGAAGAGCTGTAAGATGAAGGATACTTTGGTGCAAATAGTTCTGCTTACAGAAACTCAATATAATTTCTTTGTACCTTCATCCCAAGCAACAATTGCCAGAACTCACTACAGTCAGATACACATTTGTAACTGTAACAATTAGGTAGTTTTTAAAAGAAAGAATATCTGTTCTACAAAGAACGAAAGATGGGAACGTGATTGACAACGCTTACCAGTATCTGACTCTGACTATTTCAAACGCAGTTTTCTCATTCTCCTCAGACACAGATGTTTGTATTAGCACTGCAACTGCAACAGTCCCTCCACTGGGGACTGCTGCTGGGAAGGAAAGCCTGGTAAACCATATGGTTAATAGAAAGAATGCCTGGACTGAAAATTATTATTACTACAGAAGATTAGACAAACACATTCACAGTGTATCATTTTGCCCTTGGAGAAGATTCAAGCATGGTTATTAATGTATTTTATTTCTTTCTCAGCATTCCTGAATTATTATTTGTCTTTTAGCCATCTGGTCCAATTGTTAATTTTCCTTAGAGATGGGCAGTCACACTATGTGCTTATGGTAACCATCATTTTGGTAAGGATTTTTTTTGTTATTATAGGCAGTATCTATCCAAATGATATTGCACTAGTTGAAATAATTTGTCTCGAAAACTAACAAGATGTCACGTGATAATCCTGATTAAAACATTATAAGTTTTCTTGCTGTGTTAAAAATTGTTCTGAGAATGTGAGTGTTATGCTCACTCTATTTGAAAGAGAGTTTTGTGAACTGCAGAGAAGTCTGGTCTGGTTTCTTGCTTACTTTCTTGTTCATTTTGTGAATAAATTCTGAATTACAAGGAGGGAATTGTTTTTCACATGCATGGAGCAAAAGGATGAAGGCTGCCACCTGTTCATGGACAGCATATGCAGAATTAACCTCAAATATGGGCTGACAAGGCAAGGAGAGCCCAGGAGACATCAGCAGTTGGGCTACAAACACCATCTCAGTAATCCAAGACACTGTGCAATATGCATGTGGGATAAGTATGTCCAATACTGTGTAATGTACCCTAGAAATCCCACACAAGTCCTATTCTTCCTGGGGTAGTCTGAGCTGCAGGACATCTATGATGTCAATACTTTCTTATCTTTTCTGTAACTTTCTCTCATCGGCTTACTTTTTATGTCTCCATTTCTCTCTTCTCCAAACTTTTATTTAGTACTTGCTCTGCCATTTGTTAACCTTTTCCTCAATCATCTTTCTTTCTTGTGGAAGAATGGGGATAATTTCATGGCATGATGCAGCGTTATCCAAATGCACTTGTCCAGGCTCTGGGCTGGACAGGCACTGTCTGGATTCATTAGCAGGCACTCCCAGACTAAAGTTCATTTGCTAGATACACCTCAGAGGACTTAGTTCAGCTGCTTGTGGTGGCCATACCTTGGTGGTTTTCATGGTTGATGTTTCAGTGAAACATTGCTGCACCTTGCTGTGCCAGCAGGCACTGAGCACACCAGCCTCAGATGCTCAGAATAAGGATCATCATGCATTTTATTGAAACAATAGGCACTCTCAATTCACTCAAGCACAAAAAAAAGCTGCAAAAGTATAATGCTGGTTGAGATATAGGTCACAGGATGAAAACAAATTACACAGGCACTGTCCCTTCTATATCCTTCTCTCAACAACATCAGCATGGAACAATTAAATACCACTAACAAAAATGGGCAGTATCCATCACAGCAACACTTTACTCAGTGGAGGTATTGAAGAGGGCAAAAGACTGACAGTTGCATGTATTGCCATCTTTCAGAAGAGCTTAGCACTTAGGTAGGATGTATTAGAGAAAACTTGCCCTAGGAGTTGTGGTCAAGGGGATCACAGAGGAAGTAGGAAGGGGCTGCTCCACCCCATTCACAGCAGGTGGACCAATGGGCACTCCCACCTCCAGGTTCCAAAAGGATGCTCCCAGCCTGGCCTCATCCCTCCCCACCTAAAGCCAACCCAACTTTCCATTAAAATATTCCTCTTTACTCCAGCACAAGAACAGCTCTCGCCTTCCTTAGAGCCAGAAGGTACTCGGTGCTCTAACCAGACTGCCCTTACCCCACACACAGACCAGACATCCTGATTCCCTGTCTCTGCTGCTCACCGTCCTGCCCATTCTCACCAAGGAAAGCATTTCCTTCCCCTTGCTTTCCTTGGTCACCCCTCGCACCACTCTTTCCTACACCCCTGTACTTCCAGTAGCACTGACACAACTGGGAAAGAAGCTGTGGGAAATGTTCTCCCAGTACCATGGGGAGAAGGAAGCCAGAGCCAGGAGGGTGCCATAGGCTGGACCTGTGGATCCTGCTACCCTGCCAAAGATGGGCACCAGTCACCACTCATCCTGCAGTGCCCAATTTCCCTGGGGCTTCCTCCTGTAGCTGCACCAGCATCACGAGGCATTTGATGAACAGATACTCCTCCAAAAGGTGTTCTCAGCAGGAACACCACAGGCAGCCAGCAGTCACCATCTCCTCATTCCTCTTCATCTCTGTGGACAACTGCCTTTGGCAACCACATCATTTAAAGAGCCTTATGGCTTTACTTCCACCTATTCCTTTTCCCAGCAATTCACTGAGCCCCTGGCCACCCAGACACCTCTCCTCTGACCCTTCCCAGCCAGGAAAAACTGCTGCCTGGGGGGGAGGCCTAGAACAGACCCCCTCTTAAGATACAGCAGCAGCAACAACAAAAGTGTTTGGAAAGGATTTTAAGGATTTTACATCTGGTCCTCTAATGAGTTTGTAGCATGGCCTATTCAATGCAACTGAGGGGATAGAAGCAAGCAGGAATCAAAGGATCCCTTTGTCCCATGGAAGCACCAAATACAATATATCACCAAACCTCATCTGTTTTAATAGCTTCCCTTCCCAAACACACCCTGGGCCTGTAAAGCAAAAAGAGTCATTAGACCATTGGCCTCACCTTAAGGAAGTTTACTGTTGATCTGTAATCTCTTGGGTTTTATCTCTGAGAAAAGAGCAGTGGCATGTCTGGAGGAACCTCTGTCTACATCAGTCCCTACGGCCCTGTTTGCTCACCCCCACTGTGAGCCTCCTCAAGAGCTAAACTGCAAACAAACCAGCTCCTGCTTTCAGTAAAATTCAAAGAAAGTCTTCCTTGAGATGTACTGGGAATCTTAAGTGTCAAAACAAAACCCTTGTGTTCCAGATCTTAGAATGGGGATGTAAATGGGATGTCTATTTCTTTAACTTTCTATTTTTAAAGAGCATTCCAGTTCTTACTACATCGGCATTTTTATTCTGAATATGACCATTCCTATCACAAAGGAGGAACAGATGGACTTTCTGCTCGTTATTGTAAAGCAATTTAGCTAACTCATGTTGACTGGGTCAACATTGAACTTCTGAGCTTGAATGCTATCAGAGTGAGGCCCTCTCAGAAATCCTCTCCTCAAAACCATAATATTTCATGATGTGTGTAACTTTGTCTTAAATGAAGCATTCAAGTGTAAAGAAGAGAAGGACTTTGGAATTTGTTCTGTGATTATGACACCTTTCTATTGGATTGGTCAATTACCACACACCACCTCCCAAGTAAAATAGATCACTAATCTTTTTGCATGAACATGTATCTGCATTTTAGCAATACAAAGATTAATCAGAAAAAAAAACCCTTCTAAAACCTGTGTTACTAAATCATACAGAGGAAACAAAATAGAAAGTTTAGAAGAGATTGTTTTACCTAAGCTAGTTCAAATAGAAAAAGACTAAAACAAGTGGATATGTGACAGCCATAATTGCTATAAACAGTGGTTTTAATTTCAACTCAACATATAAGTATCTTCTTTGTAAGTCTGATAAAATCTTAAAAAAAAAAATCTGTTTATCAAGTTCATCATGCATAGAACCAGAAATAAATGGTTTTAAACTGAAGCAAATGAAGTTCATGTTAGATATAGGTCCTGTAAAGCACTTGAGAAAGATGATTGCCTAAGGAAACTCAGAGATTTCTATCACTGTAATTCATGAGAACAAGTTAGGCAAATTTGACCCAGGCTTTCTTGGCTCATGAAGGAACAAAAAATTATTCAGTGCAGATCACTGTTCTGTGTTATCACTGCAGTGATATTAATTTTGAATTACACAGTACTTACTACGTAGCACTTAAGAAACACATAACGTGTTCTTGTATTTTTGCAGCTTCCTTTCTTATTTGAAAAATAAGAAAACTGCAGAAAAATTGTTTCATTACAGCCATTAACAAATCTATAACAAAGTGAACAGTTCAGGAGTTTCAGCAACTGTTCTCATGTGCATTAGTGGGATTTAATGGTTCTTCATAAATGGCTAGCAAACATAGATTGGTTTCTAGAGACACAACCCAGAAATTCTTTGCTATTGGTGGATTGTTTCAAATGAAATATCATTTAAAGCAAGTTTTATTTCTTTTAACTGTGGCAGCTGGACTTGCAAAAATATTCCCTCTACATCATCTTGAGATCACAAAAATAGTCTCAAGAGACTTCAACCAACAACTGCATGAGCTGACTGTGGTGATGCTACATGTCACATGTGATGGAATAGGGAAATGCAGAACTTGGGTTTTACAAGCAGACTTGAAGGGAAGAAAGAATTTAAAATCTCTTTCAGGGCTTAGTGCAACATTAGTATCTTATCTGATTCAAAATACATTTTTCAGATTTTATCAAAGTACCTAATATCAAGTCATTAAGAATAATTATTTTATTGATCCTATGTTTCCCCTTACTTTTTCTTCAAAAACAACATGATCAGTGTTAGGCTTTGATTTTCACACAGACTTATATTAGAGCTCAACTCTGCATTTGTTTTTTAGAAAACAAACATACTTCCAAATCTTTAGAAATTGTTTATTATTTAAAGAATCATATTTGATAGATGAATTGTGATAAAGTTTACTAAAAACAAAGCACAGATAATGATGAATTGTGCACAGGTAATAAAGAACTTGCATACAAAAAGCTTCAAAAGTAGAAACAAAATAGCAAGAATTGAAAAGCTATTAATAGCACATGTAAAAAGTTCTGAGATAAGATAAATGTGAAATACTTTGAAGTATGCATTGAAGTGAATGAAACAATATTCACTTTACTCTGCTTCATCAGCAACATAGGTTTAGAGTCCTTCCTGGCTATGTCCACCCTAGGAATATACTCTCCTGAAAAGTAGTTTGCTGAATTGAACACTGGGAAGGCGGAAAAACTCACTATTTTATTAGGAACCTGAACTTCTTGGATCTGTCTCTTTGGCTACATTGGCCAAGGAGCAAAATGCACTGGAAGAATAATTTAAAAATCAAGAAACATTTTTCCAGCAATGACATAATTTTCCATTTTGGTTATAAATGTTTTAAGGTATTTCTAGGTTTGCTGTTATAGCTCTTTGTTTTAGTACCATCATTGTATCCTATCACATAATAAATATTAGCATGCACAATGTATCAGTTTATATAAACTGTTGTACATATTTCAACACCTACCCTCAGTAGCCTTGTTCAAGTAATGAGTTAATCATAACTGTACCAAAGCCTGTACATTTGAGGTTTTTTATTTTTTTAATTGTCTCTAAATTGTACTTAATCTAGCTCCTCCATAAGACAGCCCTCATTAAGGGTGCCAGTAAAGAATGTTTCTAGGAGTACAGACTGTGTGGAAACTGAGGTTCATATTTGTGCAAGGGCAACTCAGGCCATACCATATCAGTAGTTTTGGTTCCTAGGCTACATCTGACAGAGTTGATTTAGGTACTTAGGGCTCAAAGGAAGGAGGAAGAAATTGATTCTTAGGAGCAATATTTAGAAACCAACACGTTGTGGAGGTTGAAATTTCCTTTTCTCATGCACATGTAAGACCACAGCCCGAAATCCCAGCAAGAACTGAGCTCATGTCTTTGAGCACGAAAGCATTGATTTACCCTTAGTAGTACCTACATTATTGCAATAAAGACAGCAGTAGTTGTGTCTATCTCACTGAAGACATGGTTAGAGCATTTCTCCATTTGAGCTTTTTGAGCCACAACTCAAGTTTTGCCAGAGACTGTCATAACCAGGCATTCCTCAGCTGGAGAAAGAGGCTGACCACTTTCTATCCTTCGTGTGGATCAGAATAAAAGGCATGTACTGGGACAGGCACTGATGTGCTGCATTTAAGGGATGAAAACAGAATTAAGAACAAGACCTGCTAACACACATTCTGTGAAACACCTGCTGGAGACCAGACACACTGTATGACCTGGAGTCTGGTGTCACAGGCTCCAAGACTGATTATGCCACAGAACACAGTGGAAGATTTGATAGCTATAACTGCGTCAACATCTCATTTTCATAGTTCATAGTTCATAGTTTTCATATCAAGCTAATCTGTAAAGTATTTTGATATCTAGGGAAGTGTATGCCATGGAGAAGCTCACGTTATCTTGCACTTGCTTTGAATGGGACCTAGATTTAGCTCAAGTTGCAATTAATTTGGGTTGGCTGGTTTGGAGGTGCCCAGTACTAAAAGACATGGCTGGCCTGGGCTTTTTGGGACCCAAGCTGGTAGGAGCAAACTTTTCAGCTTAGGAGAGACTTTACATGATGAGATCTGGTGTGGCACACGTGCATGTGAAGCTGCCCTGCCATGGAGAGCATCAGCCTTCCTGATCCAGAGAGATGAGCGGCACAGAAGGTCTCACTCAGCACCACACAGGTGCAAGCAGGGGTCAGTCATGGCCTCACAGCTCCTAAGAGCAGGAGTGCTAAGTTTTGTTTCCCACAAATATCCCAGCAGCAGCATTTCACTCTTTCCCTTCAGGCAGTCTCTGACTGCAGTCCAATGCTGCCAAGGGAAGGGATAATAAGGAGGGGAGGGAATGTATGCAGCTACATAAATGCTTCCATGGGCCTGACTACTGTTTCCTGAGAAAGGAAACTCCATTCATCAAGTCTGTAATAAACTGACATCTCATCAGCAGGGGAAACAAGAGGAAGGTACTTGTGAAGGGAGAAGTCTGTCCCTCTACATACATGAACTGTTTTCCTTTGCATGCCTAATCTGTGAGGTGAGTAAAGTTTCACCCACTAGTGCTATAATACTCACATGGGAAACATTAAGTTAAATATTACAAAATTAAAGTGTAAGAGTTATTGGAAACTAGAGCCGAACAAAATATTAGAATTTTCATCCTGGGGGAAATTCTAGTATTTCAACATTTGTTTTCATCCAAAATTAGAATGGAAATGTTGAAATACCTTTGATTTCGGAGAATGAACATGTTCTCAGCTACTTTAACACCAAAATGAATTTGACAAAGGTGTTACAACATCTCCTGGGAATTGTCGTTAAGGTATTTTGTACTTAGAACCATGTTAACAAGGAATATTTCATTTGGGTTATTGAACCAAAACTGTAAAAAAATGCTTGGGGTCAGGCAGAACTTTCATTTAATTTTTGTTTTCTTTGAGGTTATTTAACCCTTGTATTGCCTTTAGGAAATTAAAAAATCCCCACCAAACAAACAAAAAAGGCAGAGAGAAAAAAAGTCTTGTTCTGTTCAGAAAAGGAAACAAGTTTTGCAACCATTCAGTTTGAAGATATTCAACAGTGTTCTGGATTTTATATCTGATCCTCATAAATGCTTATTTTTATGGTTAAACCTCGAAATGAAAAAACTAATTTTGTTTCATATGTTGTTGCCAAGAGTAATTATTAATACAGACTCAATAAATTACTTCAGTTGATCCACAACTGAATTCATCAAGAAAATAAATCACTGTAAAAAATCCATCTCATTTTTTAAAATATCTTCATAGGCTTCCTTCTTTGATTGTGTGGCCTCAGAGTTGATTGTCAAGCTAGGAAGCTGAAATCCTCTCAAGGTATACTTCAACACTGACACCTTAGCAAGTAACATCCTGGAAACTCTACTATTTTTTTTTCTCTCCAGGAGGAATAGTTCTTTTGTCCTGATATTGTGTTGCTGGGTGCTGCTGGCTGAGTAGGTCACTTCTTTATTTGGAGTATTGCTGGCATGCAGGCTGAAGGCTGTGGACTCAGTAAGTGATGGAAGTATGAGTAGAACGGAAAATCTCAGGAATAAATGCCCTTATGGAGGTGAAAAGGTACCTTGCTGTAATTAAATGCACACTGAAACACTTGAGAAGCAAAAGGGGAGACTCCACTGTTCAGATTCATTTCGCAGATTTAATCAGACTAGAAATTTTCCACTTACTCACAGATCATTCATTGATCTTCTGATGTTAGTTTAGTTGGCTGGTATTTTCTAAGGTCTCAGGCCATTTTTTCTGTTAAATAAATAGGACCTAAGACCTCAGATGTCTATATACACACTTTTTTTAAAAATTCCTGTCCATATTTTTTTTTGCAGTTCTCATACAAAG
Source organism: Irena cyanogastra (assembly GCA_013397155.1). Classification (NCBI taxonomy): domain Eukaryota; kingdom Metazoa; phylum Chordata; class Aves; order Passeriformes; family Irenidae; genus Irena; species Irena cyanogastra. The sequence continues at coordinate 908,869 of VWZV01004317.1, read as the reverse complement.
GCTAAAGGTTAGGGTTTTAGTTTAAACATAATATTTTCATGGTTCATAAGAAAATCTGTATTGGTTTACATTTTTGGCAACTTTCATAATACCCTAGTGATTCCTAGAAGTCCTTGTACTTTCCTGCTGGTGAGAGATACTTTCCATAAAATAACACAGTATAAAAATAGTAATTATTAACTCACTGTGATGTATTTTCTTAAGGTGCAGAGAGTGTATCCAAAGGAATAAATATATTTAGTGTCCAGTTTTGTGGCTGTGTTTTCCGGGTAAAAATTATTATGCTGTAAAAATGTACTTTAAAACCAGCATTGGAAGTTTCACTAATGAGAAAGACAGGAAATAATCCTAGTTACTTGTAATGTCCCCATATCCTCTATGTCTGACAGACAACTACAGTTCAGCTTTGAAAAAGGATTTAAATAGGATTTTAAAGGGTCTGTGCACTGCAGAAAAGTCCCACTTTGAAAGCAGCTCTAAAAATAATTCCAGAAATTCCAGCTCTCTGCTCTGACACACTATCTAGGTTGATACCTGCATGAAGTATATTTAAAGGCTGCAGATATTTTATATTCAGTATACTGATGAAAAAGAATTTTTCATATTATTTTTTTTCCTAAAGGATGTTTGAGTTGCGATAAAAGTGTGGATTTAGAAAATTCTAAATAATGCACACAAAAAGCCAGGCCCATACACCCCACCTGTGCACAGTGCTGCTCAGTTGATGATCTAGGAGGTACCTTACACATGGGTAAAAAGCTCTGTGGCTGGAAAAGGTCAGTGAATGATGTGAAGTGGGTTGGCCTTCGCACAGACTGCCTGAGCTGAAGCTGGACATTGTGATGAAAGGTCACCCTGCCCAAATTACAAGAATTCCTCTAAGCCAACTTTGTGTCCCGCACCCCTTTGCTGACTGTAAGTGCAAACACAGAAGAGTGGCATTTGTTCCCAGCAGGGTTTTAACTTTACACTCCTGAAACCTGTGCTGGCTGCCACAAGCCTTCTTAGGCCATAGAAGCTGAGCCTAGCTGATGAGACCGAGGAAGGCTCAAGTCTTTGCAGGTGATCTTTGTCTTGCTGCATTTAAGATGGTGTTTCTGCAGGACCACACAAGCCCAGGTTGTGTGTGAATCTCTGAGAAAGGTAAATGAATAGTAGTGTTGCAGGAGGTTTTCCTGTGGCTATTCAATATTGATAAATGCATTTTTGTCCTTTTATGGAATCCACCACAAGAAAGAAATGGAATTTTATTCCATCAAAGCTTCTAGAATTTCTCAAAATTATTTTTCTCCACCAAACCCCTTTGAATGTTCATATCAAATTGATGCACTCTAAGATTGGAATACATTAACAGACTGAAAATATTTAAAATTTTGTATGCCTGTCTTTACCAAACACTGACAAGAGAAGAAGTCTAGGTTCATGTATAGAACAAAAACAGATAACAAAAATAAATAGTTCTTAGAGTGTGAGGCGTGCATATTTTACAGAAATATACCCTATAACATATTATGTCACCAAGAAAAAAAGTTGAACTGTTTTCTGTACATATTTAGTACAGACAAATTTCTAATAGTTTCTTAAGTTGCTTGAAAAGATATCTACCAAAAATTATATCCAGAGGCGTCTCATGTTACTTTGAGGCAGAAAGTTGAGCTGCAAGAAAAGATATGGAGCAAAAGGTAATACTAGTAATCTTTCACCAAAAAATTCACCCATAGATCCAAAGCAAGTAGTAGTATGTACATTTTGAGATGGAGGAATGCATAAGCAAGAAAAAGGAGCATTAGCCTGTTTGCTTAGGGCTTTCCATTCCTTTCTGCTGGATTTCCACTTGGATGCGTACTCCGGTATGTAGCTGTAGGGTGCACAGAACAGCAAGTAAAACAGTAAACTCAAATATTAAAGCAGATTAAATAGAGTGAAATGGTGAAGATTGTGAATTGAAACTCTACATTAAAGTGTGCAAGGGAACACTTTAAAGCTTTAAAGGAAAATTATTATTAGCGGGATAACATTAAGAGAATCTAAGGCATATACCGTGATTTCATGAAGTGCACTTAACTACTTTAATATTTTTATCAGTAAGTGAAATTAAAAAAATCTAAATCCTACCTAGCAGAAAATAAACTCCTACCACCTAACAACAGAACTTTCCGTGCTTCTCTAGAAATGACACATGTTCATAGAGACTGTGCAATCCTCACAAGTAAAAGCCCAAAGTCAATAGCTTTGTCGCACTGAAAAAGAAAAAACATAACTGCTCCTAGGCTGGACATGTAGACTAGAGGTTGCACAGTTACAGCCTACTAACAAAACCAGAGACCTTGCCACAGATTTTGAGAGAGGCAGGAGCAGACCGGAACTATTTTAGCTAAAAAGAATGAATACCAAACTATCCCTCATATTCATATATCCTGTTTTAATTCTTGTATTCCAAATTCCTAGCCCTTTATTTTAAATATTTCCACTGCTCTATTTTTTCTAATCTTTCTTTCTTTTATAACTACTTTGTCTGGACATGCTGAACAAGTTATTTCTATTTATTGACTTCAGTCTATGAGGCAAATTCTGAACGTGCCAGAACAACTCATATAGATTGAGTCAGATAATGTGTCTGGTGTCATATTCTGCAGAATACTTATATTACACATGCAAACACACATGCATGCTGAGAGCTAATTTTTTGAGATTTGTTCACTTTAATATGGTTTCCAAATGCAAGTATTTTCCAAAAAAAATCATATGTCCTTTAATCTACTGATCAAGCAACTATGAGTACAAAATGAGTATTGTGTATGGTCCCTACCATATCAGAACCAGCTGGCTTGAAAATTTCTCTAGGGATGAATGAGGAGAAAGAAATCCTTTGAAATAAAATAATTCTGAGAATCCAGTATGACTCTTAATGAAGAATCTTTCATAATGATTTCACAACCTAGGTCATATTATATCTGAAATGATAAGCCATGCTATGTTTGAAATGATATGGGGAAAGCAGTAAAAATCAAAGCCAAGTGTAGTAAATCATCAGTTCTAAAAGATTAAATACTTAAGGAACCATTACCATAAAAGGACACTTGCTGGAATGAGGGAAGAATATAGGATATGTTTCATCTTCTAATACTCCATGTATGAAGGAAAAATTGTTATTTTCATAATGTAACTTAAATTCCAACAATTTTAAACCAGAGCACACAGCATGCAGTCAAGAGTCCCAACAGGCAGTTATTGCTATGCATTTAACACACGAGCTCAGATATTTGAATATCCTGTTTTTCGGGGAAGAAAAAAATACTGCTGCTGTTTACATGTAGAATTTCCAAGTAACTAAGCTGTAAAGATTTTTTTTTTATCCCTTTATTTCTGTAAAATGCTGCACATTTCAATCTTATATAATTTGGAGGCACAAATCTGCCAATGCAATGTGTTGCCTGAATGATTCCGAACAGCCATTCCTTTCTGTCCCAGCCAAGGTAAAGTTGCCTTGGGAAGCAATAGCAGCTTTAACAGCACCCAGAAAAAAATTTATCCACAGACAGAGAAAGCAGCTTTGGCCCCCTCAAAGCTAAATTTAGCTCAGAGAAAGCAAAAATCCAAAGTATCAATTAAAAGAAGGTAAATATCTAGTCTCTGCAATCAAGTTTGCAAACTCTAGATCTTCTAAGTATTGAGAGAGGAGATCCTGTCTAATCCCCAAACTATCAATTCTTCCTCACTACTGAACTGAAAAGTATCTTAGCCTTTGCAAAATCCAGTGCCTATAATTTTCACTACAAATGCCTCTTCCATTTTGCAATTTGGATTCTTCCTACCATTTGTAGCCTTTTGAGCTTCTTTTTGGATATTGCTTAGACTTCTTGTCCTCTTATTCTTAACCTTTCTTCCATCCTCTCTCCTATTATTTTTCACAAAGGCAAGACCACAAAGGCACAAAGGCTGAGATTTTAAATCTGAAATACTTCTGCAGAACTACACCTTTCAGAGAGGCATTTGGGCAGCTTGATAGTGTGCCCTTAACAATAACAGTTATTAGGAGCTATATTGCAAGAGCTCATTTTCAGCTAACAGTCTGTCTAAGCTCCTGTAAAACTGCTAAGTTATAAATCACTTCACTCTGTTATTATAAAAAAGGGATAGCAGACAATTAGCAATATAATTATAGAATTATTATGCTTCATAAATTATACATCCAGGCCCCCAACACATGTAGCTGCAGGGCCCCAGTACAGCCAGAGAATTTTTTTCTTCTAAAGAAGCAGATGTGTCAAAACAGATTAGAAAGTTTTTCCAGATGCATATGATTTTAAGGGGGTTATTTTTTTTTTCTTTTGTTGCCAAATCTATTTTATCTTTCGAGATGTCTTCTCTAAGAAAATGTACAAATCAAGATATGGTAAAGATCTAAATGAAGGCTGCAAAGTTCAGTTTAAGATTCCAAAACTGAGCAAGCCTAGCTTGCATCTTGAAGTGAGGATGCTTGTGTGACACAAAGATGAGCCCAGTATTACAGAGGGAGCTGAAGGCTTCATTTCTCAGAAGAAATCCCTCCGAATGCTGAGCATTCTGCTGCTCTGGAGAAGAGTGGAGTCACTTGCTGATGGCAGTGCAGCAAGTTCTGCAGAGCAGAGGCCACCAAGCCTGCCCGCTACACACTGGCTGCCCCAGGACAATAAAATACAGCACTTTTCCCAAAAGCTTAGTCAAGCCTCATTAATGAAAAAGGGTTTTGAGACAAAACTGTTGGCTATTTTATACACATGCCTAGTTAAAATGAGCAGTAGTACCTGACTTCTGTTTACAAGAACATAAACATGAACACAGGTAGGCAGACGAATTAACCCACTGACATGCAAGAAATGTCAGAAGTTGGTCACCTTCTACAAACCTGACATTTCCACAAGATATTGGGAATCACCTGTGTTATCTATTCACCTAAACCAGTTTGACACACTACCCTGGCCCTAATCACAAACTTGACACAGAAGCAGATATGTGGAATTGGATCCAATCTTTCCTTTTATGAAAGAGGTTGAGGGAGAAAATAACAATTTTTTTTTTGCCCTCATGGTGAGGCAGCTGCTGAAGTCTGTTCTAATAATAAAAAAGCAGGAGTCAAAGCAGAAGTCATCAGGATGGGTTTGCATTCTCTAAGAGCAAAAAACAAAAGCAGCAACTGCTGCATCCCACACACCTTTGGTGACTCCCCTTCTGAGACTCAATGGTATCTTTGAGGAACTTGAGGCACAAAGGAACATGTAAAAAGCAAGCAGCATTTCAAACATGTCCAGGGAGACAGTAGTTTAAAATGCAGCAGGATTTCCAGGCTGCAGTGGGCTGTGGAGTACTTCTGTCAGAAGATCTCCTGTCTCACTGTCTGGGTTCAGTTCTCTACATAGCTCCATGCTATAATTAGTCTGATAGCTGTGCACTTATTTTAATGAGCAGTAAAGCAGCTGCTGGAGTTGCCTATAGCTGAATTGGTATGTCAGCTTATAAATTACAGTTCTATTGCCTACACATTGGAGCTTTAAGTCCTAAAGACATTTCTCTGCAATTTGCTAATTACCGTAATTTTGATAATTTTACATGACCACCTCTACCAAACAAAAAATATATTGAAGAGTTTTAATAGTTTAAACTGTCTCAGGAGTTAAAAAGAAAAGCATTTAGCACTTCCACCATGGTTTTCAGTGTGTGAGTGCTGAGGGAACAAGTGGATACTCAACTGTTCGTTTAGCTGTCTCATCTGTAAAGAATGGCAGTCTAGAAGAGATAATTTTATTATAAGGAAGTGAATTCTCAGTCTGCTCTTCTTCCAGACATTTGCTATTTTTTCTCATTATTTGTTTAATGCCCTAAGAAAAGCAACTTCTTTGAGCATCTCCTACTGGCAGCTACTGCAGCAGAGTGGCACAGCTCTGCTCCCGCAGCAACCCGCTGAATGAGGAGCTCAGGAATCTACTCTTATTCATCAAACCCCCAATGACCATCACCCACCCCTGCTTTCTGCAGTTCAAGCCCTCATCACCCTGGCACCCCTGCTATATATTCAGTAGAATTCATGTTGGGGTATGATTGCACCCCAAAGATGGATCTCAGAGAGGTTAGCACTGTGTTTCAGCTGCGGACATCTATTTTAAAAAGCCAACACCAACATGCCCCAGACACTTGTAGTGTGACTTCCTATTTAAACCTTATCAGCTTCACCATGATCCAAAATAGCAGACAGCAGCCTCAGTGACACGGGGCCTTGGCACTCGGTGGTGTTGAGCTGTTACTCTGTCACTGCCTGGGTCAGGCCACCTGACCGAGTTTTCCAGGGAGCAAATCTAGATGGACTGCCTGCTCCACTACCACTGACACCTGGTCAGCTGCTTCTCTCTCCTGACCTTCTCAGGCTCTGAAATTTTTATAAATAAAGGTCAGTAGGATTCTAGCACAGTGTTCTCTGCCTAGAAAAAAGAGAGGAAAGCACATCATTGAGCAAGTATATCCAGAGTAAACTGTAGCTAATTCCCTCTCAATTAACGCCTCACCACTCTCTCATCATTAAAAAAAAAAAAGTCAAGGAATTAATAGCCTGCTCTTGCCAATTCTTATTAAATTATCTGGAAGCACATACCAGATTATCACAGTGGCTCCATCTGGTCATATAAACCCCTCTCTCCAAGTTCTTAACCTCTGAAAAAGTTATCTGTTCCTTGTGTGAGAAGAGTGGCAGCCCACCTCATAGAGCAGTGATATGGCACCTGATGGAATGGTGTCCACCATCAGTGCACCCTAGTGAACCCCCATAGTCCCTACTCCCTGGCATCTGGCACTGGGTACCAGGGTGAGCTGTCAAACCCTGCCCAGCTTTGCAAAACACAAGCAGAGCCACGTGGGACTTACAGCTCTTCAAGTCCTTTTCAGTGCATACCTAAGAATTGTAAGCCACTTTGAGAAAACAGCCTTTTTAATTGTAATTGCTTTCCTTTTACAGCATGTAAGTATAGATGCACAGTAGTTATAAAGCCAGCAAAAAATCAAGGGTGGATGTTCTGTATTAGCAGGAGAAATACTACTTCTCTGCTCAGTCATGAAGACTGCCCCTAAGGTAAGGGAGAAAGGGCAGGATCAGGATGATCTAAGCCCAGGCATCTTGTTTGAGCTTGGCCTGCAACTGGTACCTAAGCAATAATCTCATCAAGCTGAGGGGAGTCACAGTGGCAGAAGGAAGTATGGTGACAGGGAAGGGTTGCTCTACACTTTTCTGGTTCCCACAGACTTGGTTTTCTAGGCTTTTCTTGCGAAGCAGATTAAAAGATGCATACCAAACCACATAACAGGTATATGAAGAAATCCCAGCTGTTCCTAGTGCCCTCTGTAAGTACTTTAACTCTTCTAGCAGTAATGGTAAAGAAGAAAACAAAGTAAAGAATTGCAGATTGTTGTTTGCTTTTCACACTGCACTTCAGTAAAGATTATTCATTGTCAAGACAATTATTGTCAAGACTACTAAGTTATAAATTAGAAATAATGGTCATTATCTGCAAAGAGCCTTGTAACAACTTCTTATGTATCCTTTCTCACACAGATTGAGCTGCTATGTGCCTGTCTCTGTAAGCCTGGGGACAGCCAGCAAAATCCCCAAGGCTAGCTGCTCCACAGGCACAGGAATGCAGAACTCTGTACATTCTGATGGGGCAGTTAAAAAAACCGTAGGCAAACTGTGATTTTGGGTTTTGACAAGCATTATATTATTCCTGGCTAAAACCCTTTTTTCTACAGTAATTGCCCCAAAAATTATTACTTTGAGATTTTATTCCAAAACAATGAATCTGAGAAATATTTTGCTATGATTTGTTGAAATATTTAATTTTGGTAGAAATCCTGCTTATATTGGAAAATTTGGCCAATAAATTAAATAGAAGAAGCTGCCAAAATTATATTTACCTTAAAAAATAATTAATTAGTTGCATACACTGAAGAAAAAAAAATGCTGGGAGCCTTAATTGTTTCTTCATAGCTTGCATCTTAAGTCTACAATACCAGGTAGATAGAGAAAAACAAACCAAGCCCCCTGCACACCGTCCCCTCCCAGCTTTCACTGCTATTTATTGAAACAGAGAATAAACAAAACCACAACAAATGCTCTTGCACTTAGATTTTACTGAAAGATTTTGGAAGACAAAATTGATTCAAAACATTAAGAAAAACCTACTCAGAAATCTCTCCAAATCAAACCCAGAAATATGCATGAATTCATTTTTTCATTAGTTTTGGATAACCAAATTAAAATTGTATTTCATGGTCTTTCATTCCTATCTCTGCTGGATATGGACCAAAGGAAGTCCTCACTTGTAGTGAGAAGTTCAAATTTCCACACTGGGCCTTGCTCTTAGCTCCTTAGAAAACCCCAGTGACATAACCTTTGGAAATTATCAGCTTTCATCTAAATGTGTACTTTGAACTTCTATTTTGATCAGTAATCTACAAGATTAGCGTCAAACCAAGCAGGATGATAGTTTGAACGAGTTTTTCAGTCAAGCTGGGTAGCTTTCACAACTGGACATTATTGCCTATGAAAATTACATTAACACACATTGCTATTGATGGTTGGCATCAAAACACCAGCCTCATTAGATCTCTTCCCTACAGAAGTTAAGGAGGTCTCAAAAGCATAAATTCAAGCTGATTTTGAGTAAGAGGGAAAAGTCAGATAAAAGTGCACAATTATATGAAGGAAATTATTTCAGCACTGTTGGTTATTTCCAAGGACTTTGCCAATTCCTCTCGTTATCACCCTCTTCCTCTCCTATTTTAAGAGTAATCTAGAAATCTCAGAGAGAACTTCTAGAAATTTGTGCTCAACTTGGTTCTGGAGGAAGATGGGTTTTCATTCAGTATTATTATGATTTCTTTCTATCAAAAGTTACTGGCATTTAAAGTTCATTGGTGAATTGGTGTCTAGTAATGCATGAAGGGGGACATTTGCCCTAAAGAAGTTCAACTGAAGTATGAAAAAACCAATTTAAACCTCTGAAATGAGTATTTCAAAAGCTATGTGTTTTGATATGAAAATGAGATGTAAATGACACAAAATAGGATAAATTTATTTGTTTGCTCTGTAATAGCCCTTCCAAATTTTTCAAAAGCTCTGTGGACAAATCATCTTATTCCAATTACATCAGAAAAGCACAACAGTGAGGTCTGTGCTTGCAAAACACATTCCATTAAAATGGCAAATAAAACTGCCTGACTGAAATTCTCACATTGAAGGGGAAAACAAGAAAAAGGAAGTTGTGAGGAGGGAATGATATCTGCAGCAGAACTTAGCAAGGATGAACAAATCACAGTGGGAAAATAAAGGACCACTTCCTTTTCTATAGAGAAACTAAACTGGAATAATTTACTTTGATGTTGATGGGAAATCACCGTATGCTTTGAAACACTGGGACCTAATAGGCTGTCCTTTGACTGGAATCACAATGTCCAAATGTCAGGAGAGAAGTGTATGGGCAGGAGAGTTCATATGGACAAAGCAGAGACAGGGTTGCCCCCAGTGATGTGAGAAAGGAACAGGACAGCTGCAGTTCAAACCAGTTACCCACTGGATTTCATGGCTATTGTTAATAACACTTTGTAAAGAATATTTATTTAGTGTTAATTAAAAAATTCAGCTCTAAGGGGGAAAAAAAAAGGCAGACAAAATTAATGTCTCTACAGAGAGTAAAGGGGTCCATTTGGAATTTCAAAGGCAGGAAATTCATGAAAATGATCATACAGTGGAACTGTCAAGCATTCAGTAGTATCAGTTACTTAAGGAAAAGGCTCAGTATCTCAGAGGCAGAATCTGTCACTGATTGCTATGTATATTTAATGGTAACTTATTCAACAATTCAGTCCATGAACACCACAGGACTACCCAGTATGTGAGCTGCTATTATTGAAAATGTTCCCTTTGTTACCACAACACATTGGTAAGTGTTATAGCTAAGCACACACCCTAGTATGGAGCATACACTGCACACTCCAAAGAAAAACTCTTGCCAAGCTTAATATTGTGTGAGGTTTTTAATTTATGACAGAACTGCAAATAGGCAATAATGAATAGACTACAACACCAATTAGCTGTTTTTATTAATAAATTATCAATTTTATCCATTCTGACAACCATTAATTGCTGCTGTTGGATCAGTGAGTTCTACAGCTCCTCAGATGACAGAAGCAAGGCAGGACTGAATTTTGCCACAAAGCCAAATATCAGAGTAAAACCTTATGTAAGTTTTTCTTTCTCCTCTATAATTAGCTAAAATAACTCTATTGCTGTTGTTATTTATCTCTGACCAGCTCACCTTGTTGTAGTATATTTCTATTTCTAGCTAGCCTGTGCATAGGGATATCATTCTGCCCCTATTACAGACAGGGATGAGCCAAGAAAAAACAATTATTTGCCCCATATGTTCCTTGTGATGTATCTCAAACTACAGCATAATCCAGAACACATAAAAAGCCCTGTCAGATGCCACATGCTAATGGCAACTCGTCTCAGTACTTTGGAAGAGTCTTGGTGTCCCCCCACTACTTCCCTTCTTGAAGGAAGTTGGAGCATCTGTCAGAACTAAGCCCATAATTTTCTGATTTAGTGGAAGCAGAATACGATTCCTAAATTTCTTTGAGCAAAGCCTCTATATTACCTGTACCTTTCTTTACTCTGATATACCACCACCATGGGAGCAACATACTCTAGGTTTACCAGCATCACCTCTACTACTTCAACCTAAGTTTAATGACAAATGCATGGACTTTTTTAGCAGGACTGTCTACCTTGCAAGATTTAAAAAGGGGTTTTAGACACAAGCACAGAAAGAAAAGATAAATTACTAAATCGTAACTCAAATAAAATCCTCAGCCATAGTTAAGTTGCTGCATTGCTGCTTCAGCTTCACTCTGCCAGAACCTCTATCTTGTCTCTCCTTGCTGCAGGTATTAGGACCCTGAATTCAAATACATTCCTACCTCCCCAGCTGCTCCCTTTCTCCTGGAGTCAAGTTTTCCTGCTAATTCAAGTGCCCCATGACAATCTATGTAGCTCAGTTTTTCAGACTATTCAGCAGGATTTCTTCAGTCCCACTTTGCTTGTAGCCATCCAGGAACACATGATCCAAAAATGAACACTGATGGGACTGGTAAACTTGCATAAATAAGACTACTGTCCTTAGTCAGCCCTGATGTCTGCCTCCACTCAGTGCAGATCACTCCTTTGGTGCACTAGAGATTACTAAAACATTCATATTAAATGTCATACAATGCATACATTTTGTCCAGCTCAAGATCTGGGTCCCTTGACAGCTTTCTGTGGAGACCACACAGTGCTTTCAAAGAGCTGAGAAACACGCTAAGAAGTTAGGAAGAGAAATCCATCTCTGCAGGACCACACTGAAGATCTTTTTAATTCAGAAGATGATGTGAGAGTAGTGAATATTTTGGAACAGAGTAAGAGACAAGGGAAAACAGACAGAGATCTTTCCCTTGTATATTCTACTAGTTCCTGGCCCTGCACAATCTAAAACTTTCTGAGCCAATGGTCACATCAGCATCTTAATGTTTAATAGGCCTGGGTGGAGAGTTCTTCCATCAACTTGTCTTATTGCTGTGCCTGGAAATGCTAGAAAGGCAAGCTCTCCTCAGCCATTTGCTTTTACTGGGGTTCCCATGACACAGGAGGCAGTGAAATGCACAAGATGTTTCAGCACTTCAGAAGATAAGTACCTGGAAACCAGAGAGCTGACTCAGCTTCGGTCTGGATGAGAGCTCGGTGCTGCTGTTAGATGGAAGAAAGCCTCTCAAGGGTAAACCACAAGCCTGAAATTAAATTTTAACTGAATATATCTGCCAGGCTCTGATTACAAACCACTGCACATTCGTGGCAGCTTTCTCAGCTGCCAGATGCCCAAGCAACAACACCCCAAAAATCTACATAACAAGCAGATACGTAATTTCAGAGCACAAATAGTAGTAGCCAACCTTACCCACGTTTTCATCACACCAGAGCAGAGCTCAGCAGAGGGATCAGCCACCTTCAGCCAACCTAATTTATAAGGTTAAGGGTGTTGGGTTAAACAGTTGGTGGCATAATGTACAGGATTAACTACCAGAGTTGTTTCAAGCAGTGGGCAGCATGAGCTTGTAGCTCAAGATCCAGCTGATCCAGTTCGCGAAAGCACTGCTGACTGTTCCAAACCAGGCACTCTGCAGAGCCCAAGCCACAATATGATGTTAGTGGTTTCCTCCACCCATAACAAGGACTCAGAGTCCTTGCATCTACACAGCAAGATTCAGGTTTGCAAACAGACACAGAGCACTGACTATATATGAGACAGCCCTGAAGGGAAGAGAGCATACAAATGCCCCCAAAGGAGTAAAGTCTATGTGAGCCTCCATTCCAGGAAGAAGGATGCCTATTTCCCCCTGTGTAGCTGCAAAAATATTTATGGCCCTTACAATAAGCCTATAGATGGATTTAGCAGGTCATGAGAAAGAACTGAAAATATATTTTATTTCTGATGATTTTTTTTTTCCTAAAGCAAACACTTTTTGAGAGCCATGGTGGCATCTAGACACCCACAGATTTCTCAAGTCACCATGTGGGTACAAAGTCAGAGTCCCTGAAGAGCTTGGTCTCAGACTTTAACCAGATAGAAATGCAGAAGAGTCAGAGGCACAAAGGGCTCACCTGGAGTCAAAAAGGTCCAATATCACAGAGAAGAAAGAAAACCCCTGTCTCTCTTGAATTCCAGGCTAGCTCCCAGGGTATGCAGGCCCAGGGTCTGCACAAAATTCAGGCCATATGAGGGACAAAGAATTATAAAACTGGAGATTAATGAAGATAAACCATGGACAATACTGTAAAGTGGATATATATGATATAAACTCAACAGAGCCAAGAAAATTACAGAGAATACTTTCTAGTAGCACAAATAGATTAAATTGATGTATATTTGTACAAGTCTTCTCCAAGAGCAATTGCATTAGCCCGTGCTGTAATACAAACCAAATGCAAAGGGAAATTTTGTGACAAAGGTTTATTGAAAACAATAAATAAACATACACACATTTACACACACATATATGTGTGTGTATATATATATATATATGTATATTTAAATGGATACTCTAGAGTCATCTCCTGGAAATAACTCTTGAACTCTTCTTTCCAGGAGAAGGAAGTTTTGAAGTTAAGACTTAAAAAACTGTGCTGTGAAAAAAAACCCAAAGAACTCACCCATAATATTTGACATTATGGGTAGCTGTAATTTTTTTTTCAGTCCTTTGACACTCCTGCTAAATGGGTGCATTGTCCTTCTCACATTTTTTCAACAGTGAAATACCTTGATATATCATTAGCTGCATATCAGCAATTGGGTTGCATGTTCACATCTTTCTGCTTAGCTTTCAAATATTTGCAGCAGGAACCACATGGTTGCATGCAAAATAAAATCCTAACACATAGTAGGAGACTGTACAATATGCTCAGCCACAGCAAAGCAGTCTTTGTAGCACAATTCAAGGTTTGCCATTGCTGCTGTAATGGCAAAATAAACCATTCGGGACTGTATTTGGAACCCCAAGTTTCTGTCCTAAAGAATAAAATTGCTGACAAAGATGGTCACAAAAGGGCTGACCCAGCATTCCTTCGAGCCCTTCTTTGGAGGGTGGCAATATGAGAATGGTTCCCAAGTATACCCAGTATTTCTATTAATATATAATTATTTTCCAGTGATGGAAATGTTAAGCCTAATCCAAAAAAAGCACAGATCTGGTTTGGAACAAATTCCTTTACTGCATCATGCCCAACATATGAATTACTGCAGTGCCTTCATGGATATTTTTAATTGTCTTGTTATATAAAACACAAACATTCAGAAAAAATGGGAGGAAGATCCTCATTTTATAGAAAGCCTGCTGATTCCCAAAAGACTGGAAATGCATTTCAAGAGTTATTTGTCTTAACGAAAATCTAAGCCATGGCTATTTTTGATGCAGTGGCTGAACTCATAACTTATAAAATGAAATAAAAAAATTTGTCAGGAGTTGGAAACCAATTGTTGAAAGGCATGCATTTATCATGAGATGTTAAATATAAATTTACACAAGTCCAGAAGGCTTTCCTGTGATGAGCCCTTTACAGAAATAGTTAATGTTCAATTCAATTCATTCATGGCAATTAGCAATGCGGATCATAGTAAAGTGTCTTTAGCAGCCAATATTTGTCATCTGGAGACTGGAACAAATCTCAAAAACCCAGTTATGAATATGGGAATGATTTAAAGTTTATTAATAATACAACAAACAAACCTGATTTCCATCTCTTCAAGGAATCATTGTAATTTGCAGATTGCAGTGCAAAATGAGATGGAGCACAATGATTAATCTGTGAGCTACAGAATAACTACTATACATATAACAGATGTGTGTTGTGACAAGGGGCACATTACCTTCATGTTTATACTAAGAAAGAAGAGGGATTCAACTGTTTTATATGGGAGAGTTGTGGGAAATATCTCAGAAAGCCCCCTATGAGAAGGTGGGGAATTATAAATATTTGCAAGTGTTTATTCAGGTGCCACTACAGTACATTGGTGAAACACGGGTTGAATGCAAAGGGGAGTGAGGGGGAAAACATCTGATCTAAATGTTACTGGATTCATTTCACTGGTACAGATATTGACTGAGTTCATCTCACTTGGTCAACACCAGCCCTGATCCAAAACTTGCATGTTCATTAACATCAGCTGTACAAGCAACAGGACATTTTTCGAAGTAAAATCTTGCTGGAGAAACAATACTACTAAAAGCAATTACTTCTGAATAATTAGCAACACAGGAAGCAGCTTACCTTCATAAAGGTGGGTGGATCTCAAGATATTTGGAAACATAGCCTCGACATCCTTCTGCTTTCCTTGTGCTAGACTTTAGTATCAAAAGCTGCTGATGCCTTTGCTCTTCTTCCATGACCACCACTCCCATCAGTTTGCACCACAAAGCCATGTTCTTCAAGAAATGTGAAAAGTCCATCTTTGCATGGGCTGGTACAAGGATTTAGTGATTTTAGTTGAACTTCTCTTCAACTTCTGATGGGAAAATGTAATTATTTCTGTCCTATATAAAAACAAAAAACCAAAACAGCAAAGCAGAAAATAGACATAAAGGCTAGGATTCAGTTAAAACCACCAACATATAGTCATATGTATGTGAGCCCATGTGAGCTTGGGGCTTCAGGTCCCATCATGTTCAAATTGCCTAATGTGAAAGTGGAGCTGTAAATGATCTCCTGGACAGCTGTCTGATTTCTGCTGAGCTCACTTTACCCACATGGTGACACCTACTCATAGATATCTAAAAGTAGGTGTCCTAATTTGCAAACTGAACTTACCTGAATTTTGTCTTTATGAAAGAGAGATTATGAAAACCAGGACACAGTGAGCCTGTTTGTTGAGATGGGCCTTCCCTTCTCACCCATAACTCTGAGCATCCAAAGGGACTGAAGTTTTGGAGGTCCTGGCAGCAATTACACTGTAGGGCATCAATAATCATTCTCCTCTCTAAAAACTGATCCCATCATATAAAAAATGGAGGAGTCACAGTTGGCTGTTTCTTTCCCCTGTTTAACAACCTTGAGCAGTCCAAATAACACACGTTTCATTCCAAAATCTTGCTGTTTAAGTTCATCCCCCAATGGGAAATAGCTCCAGTGCCCACCAAATTCCTTTCCTCCCAACCATTGCCTGCAGGGAGTGGGTCTGGGAAGGGAATTGTTTCAGAGCACACCCAGCTCCATTTGCCCCCACGGACAGTGGCAGGAAATTATCCCAATTAATTCAGCTTTAGGAATGCTGCCATCTGTACTGACAAAGGAAAATCATGAGGCCATCGTCAGCTGGTGCTTCCCTTGCCCAGTGCCACCTGGTTGATAAGAATTACTATGCTAAATGATGATAAACTAGGGGAAAAAAGAAGTTAGGCTCCAAGCCAATATACCCCAAGGCTTCCCCAAATGTGGCAAGGATATAAGCTCAGTAGCTGGGTATGTACAGTGTTTATTAGCTCTGCTTTTCTTATCATCAATTTTTGATTTGATTTTAAAGATCTTCCAGAGGAATGCATATGAAAAAAAAATCAATTTATGTTCAAAAGCCAGACAAAACTGGAATAGATAATGTCCAACCAAGGGAAAAATTAAATCCTATCTGCATCTTAGTTGAGCAGAGCAACTCATTGACTGGCTAGGCAAGCATGATGCATGTTCGGGGCACAAAAGATGTGAAATTCCAACTGACTTCAAAAGCAACAGAATCGGGTCCTCCAGAAAACAATATATAAAATATATATGCACTAAAACCCACAGGCATAAGCCTAACTGTATTTATTTCACAGAGGTTATTGGTATAAAACTGCAGTATCACCAGGCAGCAAAGCAACATTTGGCTCAGTGTCCAATGAAAAAATGGAGAAATGCTGTACATGTAAGATGTGTGGTACCTCCCGCCTGCCAGTTCTCTCCATGCTTCTAAAATACCAATTTCAATAGAGACCTGGCAATCTTATGTATATGTAAACAGTCCCAAATTACATGCAGTGCAAAACGTGCCAGAATCAGAAAGCAAAGTACTACTAAAAATGGCTTATTCCTACAAACCAGAAACCGGAAGTGCAGCTATAAACTCTGAATCAAATCTCATCTCTAATACGAAACCATTGGCCCTGCATTGTTTCAGTGGCACCAATTAAAATTGTCTTTGTTGGAGATGACAATCACAGGAGGCAGGAGAAGGGACACACAACATTTCTGTTTGACTTGGACCATCCCATATGCATCAGAAGTCAGAGTATGAAGCAAAGTGAGAAAACAATCTTGTACAGTAGATGCAAAATACTATAAAGTCAAATTCCTTTGGAGAGGGAAGAAACACCTCAGGCCAACCTATATAAGCAAACAGCCAACAGGGAAGTGAGCCATGGCACTGCAGAATGTGCTGGAGCCCTGACAGATGATCAGCCTGGGGTTTGTATAGGATTTCAGGACTGCCCAGGGTTTGTATTCTACACCGAATTTCATATGAAATGTTTAACAGAATGACTTGCAGCAAAAACAAGATGGTATTTGCTAAAAGAACCACTCAGTGTAATTAGAATATCAGGACAGTCAGAGGAATGCAGTAACCACCCTTATTCCCTGATTTACCTTCTCTGCCTGAGAGTGTGGAAAGGTGAGAGGAAGGAGAACAAGATTTCCAGTTTGCACAGCAGGATATAAACAATCCTCTGGGCTCCTGCTGTAGTACTCTACTTGTGTACTATCATCTTTACTGAGGCTGCAAACACAAAGGTGTTTTCAAAATCCAAACCAAACACAACAGATGAGCAAAAGAAAAACTAAATATAAACTTAAGATCAGTAATTTGCAAATAAGAAACTTATTTCCTATGGGGAAAAAAAAAAACATATCCTTCTGCAGGAATATCATCCTGACAAACTTAAGCTCTAGGTCCTTTAATTTTTTTATAGGAAGAACATAGCAGCAGTCTGGAAAATGGTGAAAGAAGGAAGAAAATCTAAATGCCATTTTGCAGCCACAGGTGTCTAGACCCAGCATTTATACTAAACACAGAGTATAAAGAGCTTTCAGATCAGAAAAATAGCCTCTTCTGCATGGGGGTGGGGGGGGAAAGAAGCTGCAGATGCTGCAAACCAGCTGTAAGGACAATTCTGACTGAGAATGTTCACATTTCATTGGAGAAAAGCCTCTAATCATCTACAAAGCAAAGCTGTGGGGCAGCCTTTCAAAAACAGTAGTGGGATTAGAACTTAAGTCTATAAAGATGAATTTCTCAGGTGTTGGTATTATATGACTAAGTTAGCAGTGGGCTGGACAGGGTGATTGAGATGCTTTCCTATCTGTATGTCTCCACATAATCAACACAATGGAAGATGGAAACTGTGACACAAATACCACACATCACCATTTCAGAGATTTTTTTTTCAGTTGAGGTAACCTGCTCACTAAGTAGATCTAGAATAAAATAAGATAGCTCCTAAAAACCAACAACAAGAGAATGATAAAGAGTTGAAAGTTCAAAATTTTGATCAAAAATAGTTAAGTGGTTAGCAAGGTTTAATTTTCATCCACGACCCTCATTTCCAAAATGTCAAAATTTATTAAGTCCCAAAAGCAAATTTTGTCTTCAAAAGTGCTTACCAAGCAACAAGTACATCCCCATGAGCAGTACATTCTGGGTGTCTAGCACAACACCTTTGAGCCAGAAGCTGGAGCCTGAACTTTGGTGTTCAGCTTGGTCCCTCAAACACTGTCACTGTGTGAGAAAGGCACTCCAACTCTACTGCCTTTACCAGCACAGCCACATGTCTGTCCTTCCCACAGGCACAGTCCTCCCTCTGACAAATGGAAGGAAAAGGAGGGGCAATGGCAATATTTGGATTAAACTGATTAATCTGGAAGTGATCCAGTTCTAATCAACACTTAAAAGAAAACCCCAATTTCTCTCCCACTGCCAAAATTAGGCCTTAGTCTCCCCAAACATCTAGCACTAATGAATTCAGATGCATTTTATGTAGCTAATTCATGTATGGTCAGACAAAATGGGAAAAACAACTGCTGTCTTCTAACATATTAAAAAGATCCCAAACAGCTCAATCCAAATCATCACATTTGAAAATATGTTCACCACATTTGCAAAAACTTAGGACCACCTTTTATTTAATTATTTCCAGGAAATAATGGAAGATTTCTATTAAAAGTTAAATCCCAGGATCACTGTTGGTGGAGTGTACAATGTAGGAGATCCTGGTTTAATGCAGCTTTCAGGAGTTAGATTTTACACCATGCTTCAAGATGTAGTTTGAAACAAATGTCTGGTTATTAGCTGAACCCATTATTATAGAAGTGAGCAATTCTGTAGCAACTGAATATGTGAACAGCTGAAAGAAATACAGAATCATGAATCCTAAGCAAATAAAAACCTTTCATACAGGAAACATTCCAAAATATATTTCCAAACAATGGTTGACTGCAACCAAGTAATTCACACCCCGTTGTGAAACAAACAGTAATAATTTCTAGCAGACACTGGGGCTCAGAAACAAATAATGATCCCCTTTATTTCCCCCTCCTCTTCCAAGTGGGTTTACCAAAAAAGTGTGATTAAAAGTAGCATATATTAAATAAAAGAACTGAACTCACTTGCAGCTCTAAGGAGAGAGTAGCTTAGTAAATGCATTTTTTCCTCAAGTGCTATTTCTAGCAGAACAGTCTTTAAAAAAAAAAAAAAAAAAAAAAAAAATCAATCTATGAGCTTCAAAGTCAGCTCAACACTTTAAAAATCACTTTCTATCAAAAGTATTTTTGGCATGAGGTTTGGCTATTGTTTTCAGCACTCCTTCCAAAGGCTAGCATGCTGTAACAGAGTGGCTACAAGCTCAGATCCCACAGAGGTGACAGTAGCTGCATACACTAATTTTGCAGTTCCTTGAACTTGCACAAATTGGGGCAATGCTCACCTACGCTCTGTGTTGAAATCACACACCATTTTGGTTTAAAATTACTTTGCACTTCAATACAATTAATATTTTGTATTGAAACTGTAGAGAAAATTTCAGCCTTAGTCAGACAATGAATGTTTTGAGTTATTTGAAGCACTCCAATAATAAAACTTGCAACGTTAAAAGTGCAGGGTTTTTGCTAAAGCTGTGTGAGTGACAGCTTTTGGCACTCTTTTAGACAGGTGGGTGTAAGGATCAGCAATTAAAGCACAGAAAGGCTGCCAAGGCCCCACAGGCTTTTGTGGCATCGTGTTTTTAATGTTTGTTGGTTCTCACTTTGTATTAGTTAGGTATTTGATGTTAGTAATTTTGAATTTGGTTTAATCCTTTGTACCCCTATCATATCCCCTCAGAGTGGTTTGACCCAAGTTATTTTTTCACGATTTTTCCCGCCAACCCACCTGTCAATATCCTTTTCCCCTCCTCTAGGTTACCCTAAATATCCTTGTCAATCCCAGTCGTCACTGCCCTCCTGGTTGTCAATCTCCCTTATCCTGCCCCTCCTTTCCAGAATGTTCTATGTCAATTATCCCTGCTCCAGAGTTTGATTAGTCCCCTGAGTTTTATCCCTCCTCTAGCCTCTTTCCATTTGTCCTTTGTTGCACCTTACTCCTCCCTCAGAAGCTCCCCATTGGTTCAATCCCTTCCCTTCCCTTGACTAATGTATCCTTTAAATATCCTTCCCGAGCTTGCCTCGGGGCCATTTTGTCCCTGCCTCCGTTCGGGGATAATAAAGGTATCTCTGGACTGCACACAGAGTGGCTCCTTCCTTACTTTTGCCTTGGATCCTCGTGGCTTCGACTTCTCCCAACTGCTCCCACGAACCTGCCCCCTGCTCTCTGTCCCGAAAGGGAAAAGAGTAGCCACAGGCTTTCTCCTGGCCCTTCAGGTTTGGGCAGGTGGGGCATCCTTCTCCCCAGGACCTCTCCATTGTGAGCCAGATGTCCTCGTGTCTGTTTCCTCTCTGACCCAGCCAATGGCAAACGGAGGCTGCTGGCTCATGGGCAAACCTCAAGCATCTCAGAAGTTTCTGAGGTCTGTTTAATCCCTAAAAAGTTGGGTCAATTTGAGAAATCTGTATCCTCATCTGGAATAAAGACCAGTCTGCTGCAGGGCCTGAAGCTTTAACGAAAGCAGAATCTCCAGAGACTTTTTGTGTTCTTAGTGTCAGAGAAGAATTAAAGTGCAAATGTTGAGGGGGAGTGGGGGGTTTCTTTTTTAATCATTAACATTTTGTAGTTGATATTTTACTTTGTTGCAAACCCTGAGGCTGTTTTCTTTTTACCAAACCCATTCACCTGTGGCAGAGGCATGAACTTTTGCATTTCAGAGGTTTGGTTACTGTGCAAAGATTGCAGGTATTTTTTGTGCTACTTACACTGCTATCATCAGTGTACACATCCTACTGGAAGAAAAACCATCCTGAACAAGTTAGCTAATGTTCAATTTCTCTTTTCAAAGAACAAAAGAGTTTGCTGAAGCCTGATGAGATTGACCCAATTTTACAATGATCTCCAAAATCTGCTACTGCTCAGTAATAAAATTATAACAGAAATCCAATAATAAAATCACTTTAACAACAAAGTTATGTGTAAAGGATTTTGCTTTTCCAGCTGTTCTAAAATGCCATTCTAAATATTTTCCTTCTAAAACTCTCTGAAAGTTTTTCCCAAGTTAAAATTTACAGACATGAGAGTTTTTAAAAGTAGAAATTTGAAAATTTTTATTGATGCAAATGGTCTTTCCAGATAGATTATTTAAAGTTTCTGTATGACCATGTTTGTGGTCTTTTTTCCCCTCTCCTTGCCTTCTACGAATAAAAATAATTCAGTTGTAATGCAGACCATCCTTACACAAACTATATGGAGCAGAGACAGACTGTCTGTCTATCTATCCATCCATCCATCCATCTTTTCCATGGTGCTTAGGGCAAAGGCTTGATTGGACACTGTAGCATACAAAGCAAGGCTGCTTTTTCACAGAAAGTGAGAGATGACCAATGTGCTGCTGCTGCATCTGTCTAAGCATTACTTAAATTCTGAGGTTGAGGTTGTTTAGAAAGTTGGTGACTCTGACAGAATCAGCCCCAGGAGTTTGTATCAATTTCTCTTAGGAAGGTGGCAATACAACTACCAGGATGCTAAAAAGATGTCTCTTATTTTTTTGTCTTGTTTGGGAAAAGCAAACATTTGCCTGGTAGTGGTTTTGATTAGCATAACATGACTTCTCTGCTGTGAGGGGCAATAATGACATTCAAGACAGAGGGAATAGTGAGTCAAAGCCTGCATTACTATTTTCCCTGTAGATTTTTAGGCTTTGTAGCATTAGGGAACAGATCTTTGGCTCATCTACAAGTTCTCTGAAAGTCACTGCTCTGGGCCTTCCCTCTCTTCACCTCTTTGAGCAGTCAATCTGGAAACAATAAGGAGATTTTAGAGAAAAGCCATTCTGTCTCTTATCTCTGTGCATAATCCCCAGATGTTTCAATGCAAGTTCAGCTTCCCTGTAGGAAGGAAGAAGCAGCAGCTTATGTCTGTGAAGACTCCAAAGTGGACCTTGTTCTCCATGCTCTGAATCCCTCAGATATCCAAGGTAGATAACTGAATGAAACCCAAAGACAATCTAATTAGGAAAATTATTATGAACCTGAACATGTGTGCCAGAACAATTAGGCATCTGTACTCTGACTGGACCCTACTTAAGGAAGTAGAAATGAAAGTTTTAGGAATTCCAAGACAGTTGGGGACAAATGGCATTGCATACAAAATTTGCACACTATATGAAAAAAAACCTCTTCAAGCCTTATTCAGGTCTTTTCCCCTCTCCTTCTAAACCCCTATTATGGAGGCTCACACAGACCACTTACCTCCTCAGTTCATATCATCCAGAAGTTCAGCTGTATTGAGTGTTCAAGAGTATGATTTGGGGAGGAAGGATTTACCACAATGAATATTTGCAAATGGTGTACAGGAAAAAGAAAAATTCAATGGACTCATATTTAGTGAATAAAATACTGAAGATTCTTCACATATAGATGCCAAAGGTAAGTTAAGTTTGGCTTCCTCAGCTCTGTGTGTGTATATAGAAACATAAAACCACACAGGGTTACAACGCAGAAGCTATGCTATGTTTGCTTAACAAATGAAATATAGATACTTAAATGAAAATTAAACAGTCAATACTTTGTTATTATAGTAGAGCCAAACAAGTGTAAAAATCTATAGAATAAATAATCTCTGAAATCCTCTGGTTAAAGTAATTCAACAGACTAATTCATATCAACTCCAAGAATTTGCTTATGCCTGTCTGCTTGACTAGGTCTCTAACTTAAACTGCAAATAGGATATGCAGTTATCTTCTGAAGGGCTTTGCAATTGCTTTTTGCTTTTCTATAAATTGGTTGTAGGATTCAGCTGGTTCTTAATCTGGATGGGATGAGACATGTCATACAGAGAACCTTGTTTACAATTTCATTTCAGATTTTTGTAATCAATTTCTTAATAGGATTATATTCAGGGTTCATTCACTTATCTCAGCACTGAGCCTTAAGTTTGCCTTGGCCCTATACTTTACAGCAACCCTCCTACTGTGACATTGGATAAAGTTTACTCCTTATGTATCTGTAATTATCAGCACTGAGTGTAAATAACATAATGCTGAGCATGTATTCAAAATAATAAAAGATGGGAAAAAAGCTAGATATCATCTCCAAGCCAAGTGTACAGCATGAAGGAGAGATATTCTGCTTAGAAAATATTTAATTCAAAACCCTCAGAAGCCTAAATTGTTAGCAGTCAAATAAAGGGGAAAAACGGGAATAAGTGGAATCACACTTATCTGAAATTATTTCATCACTGATTTCCATAAGAACCAGAGATTTCTCTTGGAAAATCCAGATGGACACTTGTTGTAACTGCTCCCTTAGCCTGTGTCAGTCTCCAGAGGGTTACTACAAGAAGTTCTCAGGCAGAAACCAAGCCACATTGCTTATCTTTGTTTCCTCTTTTTACAGCTTCTGTCCAAATATTTTAAGCAAAAAATTTTAGGGTTTAGAAGACAGTAATACTGGGTGTCAGTCAGTCTCTTTAGTACTGGGGTGAAAGGATATAAACTACAAAGGCTGTGAGAACCATGTAAGCACATGCAGGCACGGGGCTTTGCCTTAGAACAGAAGCATAGAATAGTTTTGTTTGGAAGGGACCTTTAGAGTCATCTAGCCCAGACCCCCTGCCATAAGCAGGGACACCTTCCACTAGAGCAGGTTGCTCAAAGCCTCATTCAGCCTGGCCTTGAACACTCACAGGGATGGGACATCAACACATTCTCCAGGCAGCCTGTTCCCGTGCCTCACCACCTCCATTGTAAACTAGTTCTTCCTTGTATCTGGTCTACATCTACTCTTTAAACCATTCTGGCCTTGTCTGAGCTCTACATCCCCTGTCAAAAGTCCACATCCAGCTTCTTGTAGGTCCCCTTCAGCTACTGGAAGGTGCTATAGAGGTCATCCCAGACACTCCTCCAGGCAGAACAGTCCCAGCTCTCAGCCTGTCCTCACAGGAGAGGTACTCCAGCTCTCCTACCATCTTCATGGCCCACATCTGGACTTGGTCCAATTGGTCCACATTCTTCTTATGCTGGGGGCTCCAGGGCTGGGCACAGTACTCCAGGTGGGTTTTCACCAGGGTGTCCTGTTCCTTCATCTTGTTAAAGAACCACAAGGTTTGTAGGGAGGGATGGGGATGTGCATTTTTGTTTTACACATGGATGTACACGATTGTGGTCCAGAGCCATCTCAACAGAAGGTGCCTGTGGAGCACCATGGGGTGCAATGGCCCCTGCACAGATGCCTGAGAGGGCTATGGGGCAGCAGAGGAGGAGCCTTCCAGAGTGGGCTGCAAACCAGCCCCCATTTTTATAGAAACCTGGAGAAAATGTCAGGTCAGTTCTGCTCCACCGAGCCTGTGATCTCCAGTGTTACCTCTGCTGGAGTGAGCTTATCCACAGCTTGCTCCAGATCCCACCCAGCCTCTCCCTACCTGCTGCTCCCCATGCCCCAGCCCACCCCCACTCTGAGCTGGACCCAGAAAAAGGAAAGGACCCTTATGAGGATGTTTATAGGGGAGGAAAAACCCCAAAAAAAGCTTAAACATACAGCTGAAGAATTCCTCTATCACCAAGCAGTCAGGAAATACGAAAGGTCTGGGAGCACCAACAAAAAAAATTTTATTAGAGACATAATAAACAGGGATTTGCACCAGTATTCCCACTGCTGAACATGATTTTGGTATCTTCCCTTGAAATCAATTATTGGAGCACAGATTGCTTCATAGGGAGAAAAAACCTGGACACGGTATCTCAGAAACTTTGTTTTCAATTAACATTTTTAACTATTGTTGCTATTTTTATTATGCAAAACAACAAAAACTTATTTTCTTGTTACCTTTAGAACCCATACTTAATGTGATTTTTGTCCGTTTAAAATCTGCATAAGCCTCATTCTTGCATGAAGCAAGAAAACAGACAGTGCCTCATGAAAAGAGTTCAGGGATATATGGTGGAGCTTCTCTTCCGTTGTGAAGAGGAGAACCTTCCACTTCATCCAAACACACAGCTAGGCAGCTGGTTTTTTTTGTTTTTTCCTTTTCTTTTCCTACCCCTATAACCCTCTATAGTTTCAGTCCTCATAAAAGGAAAATTTATGCAGTGGTCAAGCACACCTTTAGGTTATCTTTTCCCTGAGAACCACAGCTGTGTCCAAGGACCTAACGTTTCTTGGTGGCTTATGAAAACTCTCTGATAAGAGATGCAAGATAAAGCGGTAGCAAGGCAAGGCAATCGGTGTCCTAGCCCCATAATACTGAGCAGTACACAGGAATAGCTCTGCATTTCCCCAGACTGCCCCTGGACACCAGTCCTCCTCTACACCCTCTTCAGACAACACTTGTAAAGCATCAACTCCTAACGGGCTAAAGCAATGCACGCGTTTCAGGTGTGCCAGTCCCACGGGGTCACAAACCTGTTGCCAACAGCTGTGGCATGCACCAAGGCCTGGAGGCATCTGCCTTGCTTCCCAAGGAGACAGTCAGGCCTGGGACAGAGGGGGCTGAGCATCCATGGCTGCAGGGAGGGATCCAGGCTGGAGAGGAGTCACACAGCAAAAGGCTGGGGCTAGAGGAGAAAGCAAGTTTTGAGCACATGCAGTAAAGGCAGAGTAACCCAGTGAGTGCAGGTGTTGGAGAGGTCAGCTCTGGGGAGCTGTGCTAAGAACGTCCTGTAAAAAAATCTGTCCATTCTACCGAGGTCCTGATGATAGGAGAGAATGAAGTAAATTAATCAATCCTTTACTAAATACATGTATTCCTGAAGTTCAAAGTGTTTTCCCAGTTCATTGAACAAATCCTCATTTGCTAGGACATTTCCTGTCACTTGAGTTTAGAAATCCAGTCAATTACTAAAGAGAGGAAAGTTGGATTATTCCTGTGCTTATCTTCCAGAAGAGCAAACTCTTACAGACTATACTTAACAACCTAAGAGGGGAGAAATAAACAGAACATTAGAAAGATTTGAAATTGTTGTGGAAGAAAGGATCTAATCCTGATTGTGAGAGTATACTGACAGTATAATAAGAGAAAATAATGCATCCCTTTAAAGTCATACTATACATTCTGTATTGTACCTATATATTCACTGGAAAGAATAACTGAATCATTAAAAAAAAGTTATGTGAAATGCAGTGTAACATATAAATGAGCTGGTTAAGGGTCATGTGTCTCAAAAGCCAAAACAGATTGTCCAGTCTAGACAGCTGTATTTTCAGCATGAACTGAGGAAAAAGGGGAAAGGTGCATGTGTGCATGCAGGTTTCATACAAGCACACCTAAAGCTTTGCTCTTGTGGCAAGAAGAGGGTTGAGTGCTGCATGTGCTACACTGCATGGAGGTAAGGAAAGAGCAGACACTCAGGCTGACTGCCAAGGCAAAGCTCCCAGTCTTAAAAGAGATATTTTGAGATTTTTAATATCCATTTGCTGCAGATAGAGTCCAAGGTGGTCATTTAAATAGAACTTTCATCCTTGACAATACAAAGGCTGTTACGTAGAGCTTCCCAGAAATGCCACACATCTGTCTCCAAGGGCTTTAAAACTGGCACAGCAATATTTAAATCAGCTGAAAAAGCTACAGGATAAGATAACATCTCCTCAGGTTAAAGAGCTGACACTGGTTATTCTCTCATTCCCACCCCAACCTTTACTTACCTACAGACATATATTATAGACTACGATTGTATTTGTCATATTTGGAAACTTTTCTCTTGCAAATACCAGTTGTTTCCTCCTCTTGATAGACTAGACTTTTTTCTGCTAAAGTTTCCTTATACCTGCAGGTGCTCTCATCTGCATTTGCACCAGTGCTCACAGCCAACTCTGAAGGCAGACAAGTTCACTGCAAGGACTGAACACACTGAACATGTCCAGTATGTTTTTAGTAAATGCTGATTTCTTAACCATCACTCTGCTGCTTATGAGGGCCAAATTTTAATGTTACCATAGAAAAACAGGTTAAAGACACACCTGTACTCAGTTTTCAGTCCAAATTTACATGGCCAACTTTGCAAATAATATCCTAGTGTTTCACATGTTCCAAAAATCCTAGAGGGAGTTCAGTTGTTTCCACTTCAAAGAAGCAAAACATTTCATTACCCTCTGAGATTTCTTACATATTCTATATAAACCTTCACACAACAAAATGAGTGCAGTGAATACAAAGTAAATGATGTATATTTTGAATTGTTGCATGCAGTAAGTAACCATGAGAACTAACAAGAGGAATACAAGCTCTTACTCCACCTAGGGTCATGCTTTTCTGCTTTCTTGAGTTCTTTCAGATTATTTAGCAATTCAGAATTCACTGAATGGCTATGTCTCTAGGACCAAAATCTCAGCATGGTCCAAAATATCTGAGATAAGGAAAAGAAAGAGAGAAGGTATTTTTCCTTTACTTGAAAGAACTTATTTCTCGTGCAAGCCATAACCAGCATCTCTGTCCTCCAGAAGATACCTGGGCAACGCTGGCACAGCAGCCTGAAGGACTACACTATTGCTTTTATCCATCTTGCCTCTAAATGAGCACTTTGCTGCTTGGAACCATCATGTACCTTGGAATGGATATTTCCAGTTCAAGAGCTGGTCTTTAGGCCAAAATAAAGAGCATATCACTGTAAATTTTGGTTTTATTTTCTTGGAAATAATCCCGCACTTCATTCCAAATCAAGCAAACACTTGTCAGGACCTAAACCAAAAATTGCACTCAGCACTGGTGCCCCCCCCAATACATATCCCTTCAGTCAAATGGTCAGGACATTTACCTAAGGCATGTAAAATTTAGTTTAAATCTCATTCTCTATGTAAGGTTATGTAATTTTTATTGTCTGCCTTCTACATGCCCTGTTCTTCAAGTGATAAGGGTTGTCTGGGCACAATTCTCTCACTCTCTTGTTCACATCACAGAGCTTTGTGGAAAATACTGGGCTGCTGCCTTGAGGAGGAGCTGCATTATGTCTCACACTCCCAGCACATCTCACCTCTCAATACTATTGCCTACTTTTTTCTAATATCTGCGCATTAATAATGGATGGCATAGCACTACCAGGTCACCCTGAGGAAGATCTGCCTGCAAATATCCTTTAGCCTTGCATTTCATAACCTGTCCTCAGAAAAACTGGGATGAGAGGAGGAGGAGGGAAGGAGTTGAAATTCTGCTCTGGAAGAGAAAGTTGTCAAAACTTGGTCTTCCACATTCCTGCTGGACTGGCTATTGAGCGAATTACAGAGATGCCTGACTCCCTTTTATTCATCCAGCATAAAACAACTGAATGCACACTACCCAGCATGTTCAGACACATAGCTTTAGGGTGCCAAATCTGCATTTTTCCTTGAAGGAAATAATCCCTCTCCCCACCCCTGTTTCCAAGGGGATTAAAAAGAATCTGTCAGCCCATCCCTCCAGGCTTGCCTATACAAAAGCAGCGCTCCATAAGAGCATTTATCTCTTGAGTCAGAATAGTTTTTCCATCTGGTAAATAAAATATATTTTGGTCCTAATAAAGTACCATTCATAGTTAATATCTTTAAAAAGCACTTTTTATATAGTTCCAGAAAATAAACCTGCAACTAATATCCTGAGTCTGAGCATGTTACTGATCTTGCCAAGTCAATCTAGTACATTGCTTTAGAGAGTAAGAAAGATAATAAAGACCCTCTGGGTGGCATTTCTTAAGATGACCTCAGAGGAGAGAAGTTCTAGAGGCAGATGTATAGCAAGGAAACCACCCCTTCTCCTCTCTGGTCCCTGAGTAGAAAAAACATTCATATTCCATTCGTGCCTCTCACAGCAGTGATACATATACATAGATCCTGACACAGATAAACCCTTTGTCTTCCAGCTCACCATCCTTATTTCACTGTGGTGAGCACAGCATGGCCCCCAAACACAACTCCATGATGAGAAGTGGTAAATCTTTTGGGGACTTCAGGGCTGAGAAATGTAGAGGCATGGAAAGCATGAAGTATACAACAGGACAGAACACAGAAACAAAGATATACACAACACAGAGAAAACAAGCATTTTTTCATAAACAATTTTGTGAGAAGAACAGATGGATGTAAACACCAAACAAAGGCTGCAACAACTTCCCTTGGTACAATGGGATGAGTTGTAGGGAGGGAGGCAATTTCCTATAATGCTAGTCCCAAGGGGAGGGGGTTTACACAGGATTAGTAGAACAAAGGACTTAACCACTTGCCCAGCAGCTTTCTCTGCAACTCAGTACTAAAATGAGGGATCTTCTGGAAGGACTGGACTTCATCAACAAAGCATTTGTTACCATTCCTGTGTCTGGCTACATCAGTGAGGGGTGCTGGGGCTCCCTGTCATGAACACATGTGCCACTGTCAGTCAGGGCAGCAAAAAGTCACTGGATTATCCTTTAGCTGAGACAGATTAAGCCAAAAAACACAGTACAGAAGGCCTTTAGTTGCTGCAGGATTTTAAGCACTAATACCCAGTTTCTGAGGGGGAGTCCCAGAGATTTTGTGGAAAGAAAAAGTTTGTGGGATGAGAGAGGGCAAGCAAGAATTCCTTTGATAGGGAGAGGCTTTGAAAAAATTAAAATGGTAATTTGTCCAAGTAGGTTAAGCATAGGTATACAAAAATCTCCAAGCTGCTGTAGCTGGCTGTTGAACCAGTAGGGGTACAGTCATCCCATCACAGTACTGTGTGAACACAGTAGATTTTAACAGCCTGACTGAAAGCCATAGCTCATCATCCTCTTCAGAATCCTAGAGCTTCCTGACATAGTGATGAGCTGCTTTGGAATACACATCCTGAGGTTTTACATTGTAATACAAGCAGGGGAACTCCCTATTTGGCTAGGACAGAGGGTGTTGGGATCATCAAGGTTGCAGCTGAACCTCCTGCTCTACCACATGTGCTCCCATATGTGCTCTTGTCTTTCATGGGAGTGGAGGCTTCAGGAACCACCAATGAAGAATGGTAACCCAATCTGCTTTTCCATATAGAGCTTCCAAAAGGAGAGATTTGGGAAACTGGGTGGATGCTTCTGTCATCCCAGTGGTCAGGATACAGTGGCCTTCCCAGACCTTGAGAGAAAAAGTTGCTGGCATGAAATTCAGCTGTGCCAGGTGATGCCCAAGACACCACAGCACAATTAGGGATAGCAGCACAGCTGGGATGCTACCAAAGATGGGACCTTTGCTCATAAAATGTTTGTCTTGAGAGAAAAACAAGGCAAAACCCAGACATTTTGGGTAGCTAGGGCAGCAATGGCAATTAAAAATTCTGAAAGGGGACCTTGTGAATTTTCATCTCATGCTGCCTGAAAGTTTGTGGTATAAGAAGTCCTTTCTAAACAACTGCATCACATCACAGGATGTTCATCTGAGCCCACCTCACTCGCGTTGCTGAGCACCTACCACCCAATATAGAGAAACTATAAGAAACCTTTTAGGATTGCTCCTGTCTATGAGAACAGGCATTAGGACATGGCCCACCTCATGCTTGGGATAACAGAAGAGCTGAAAGGAGGGCTACAGTGTTGCTTTGCCCCAGACACTCTTCCAAAACATCAGGAAATGTGTCACAGCATACTCCACAACATAGGTCACATTCAAGACAGCCACAATACACAATAATCTAGAATATCACCATACCTCATCAGACAGCTTCAGCCTGTCTGCCCAGACAGAGTAACATCATGAGCCTTCAATAGCTGCAGACATCTGCAAGCATCTACTGCTCCTGCTCCTCAAGCGCAACCTTTTCTACCTCTCATGGTTCATGCCTTGCACCTGTGTCCTTCATTACATTCTGTGCTGGTCACCTGTTTTTCACAGCTGAAGCTGGGATTAGGCTGTGCTACAGCCCCGTTCCCAAGTGTCACAAACGAGGTACCTACAGTGTACCTACAGGCAAAGCACTCCAGCCACACCTGGGGATGTGCAAGGATTTGTCTTGTGATAATACATGCAATGTCCTTATATGCCCCTTACAATATCCAGGAATGGATGTTTAAAATAAAGGAATGTCATTCTAATGGGCAGAGATTACCTCTGATGTGAGCCACGAGGACATTTCTTGGGGCACTGTGCTTATAATTCCATCAAGTGCTTCAGAGCCGCCTGAAGAGCACACGAAGGACTTGCTACTGTTTCTGTCACAGCGCACACTCGCTCTATACCTGTTGTTCTGACAGCTGAAATCTCAGTTCTCCAAATGATACCTTCTGGCATTCAGTCAGGTGAAATGGTCAGTATTACACGAGTCTGTTCTGCCTTGCAGTGCCATCCTGTTAACATAAATCCCCAAACAGACTTCCTCTGGCAGCCCAGCCATTCAGTATTCACTCCAGAGTGGCCCTGGTGTTAAATAAGTGACAACAACATTAAACATGGTGTTAAACATGTGACAGCAACAAGTGGAAACACTGAAACAGAACTTAATGCCCTTAGAAAAGATCCGACAAACAAAGCTAATTTTGTGTCTGTTCTGCTGTATAATAGTCAGGGAACATGAAAGGTAGTTTAGCCCCCAGACTGGCAGAGACAGCTGGGCAATGGGACTCTTTCTCTGTTTAATCCCTTTGTGGGAACATGGTCTAAAACTCTCACACTTTACAAAAAAGGTCCAAAGGCTCTGACATGCAACAGATATTTTCGTTTTCTGCTGGTCTTGCTATGTGACTTCTATCTTAGTTTACTGAATAAATCTATAAAGCTGAAAGGAATGGATGTATTTTAAGAAAAGAAAGGTCTTTTTTCCTGTCTACCTCCTCACTGAACATCTAGTTCACAGGGGACAAGGTTGTCAGGGTTTTGGCTGCAGCCATGAGGAACTCAGTCCAGCAGCCTGTTTGCTGGGTTGAAGAATTAAGATATTCAGCATGGTTCTTGTTGATGCCAATATAATGGGCTTACATTAACACAATTGTGCAGTGAGCATAAATTTTCTAAGCAGAAAGGTCTGCTCCAGTTGCCCTGCCAGTGTGTTTGCATAGGCCTGCCAAACAAACAACATTCCCTGCTGGGTGACTGGAAACAAGTGTAAGAAGTCCTGAGTGTGAGATGCTAATCCTCAGGGTATAATCCCATCCCTGCTCTACAAAGGCTTCTCCAGTCACTGGATGTGACAGGGTCACACAGCAAAGCCTGTGGGCAGGCAGTGAGAGCTGGATGCGTGGCCTCTCTGAGGTCCTGCCTGCAGCTGAGCTGAGGATGCAAAAATCCTGGGGCTCATGGCCTGCCCAGCTACCCCCTGGCACAGAGTCTTGTCCTGCACAAAACTTCCAGGCAGGGAGGGATGTGCTGTGGAGGGGATCAGAGCCGGAGGAATGGGGACCCAGGGTGTGGGGATAGCAAGGAGTCCCAGGGCCCTGTGGAAGAGTCAGCATCGCTCCTGCTGCAGCCACACAGGGCTGGGCACAGCTGGCACTGATGCTGGAGGCTGTGTGCTCCTCACAGTAGTGTCCTGAGGGTGGAGGGGTGCTTGCTGCAAGTGAGGGCTGTCTCCACAGCACTCAAGGAGACTGGCAAATCCACCAAACTGCCTAAAAAGACGTGGACATGCACCAAGTGGCAAAAATATCATGACTGTGGTTCACATTTTCTTTTTCTCTCTTCCTCTCTTTCTCTCTTCCTACCCTTTAAGGTTTCTTCAGAGGTATATGCAAACCTGAGGGTCAGCACCAGGCATCTTTTGGCTTTTGACATTGACTTCAAACCTAGCCCTACAATGAAGTGTTTGCTGCCTTTTTCTAATATGCAGCACTGAAGAGAAATGCCCTCCTTGCTGTGCCTAGACAAGTTTATAGCAACACTAGGTATTTTTTAAAAAAGCAAAAAATTAAGAGGGAGGCTAGTACTTGTTATATGAGTTACAATACAAATCACGACCTGGAAACTCTCATCTTATCCTATTCCTTTTAGTTTTGAGGGACTGTGCATGTTGTGGCAAATGTCCAGAATTAGGCAGAAGTTATCCACATTTTACTGTTATGATTGATATGAACTTTGGTATAGTAGAACATGGCATACAAACCTTAACAGCATGGTTTTATTGTATGTGGTGCCCAGATTTATTTCCTTGCCTTATACTGCACTCAGTCCTGTCTCAATCCACCGGGTGGGGGTTGATCAGAATTGACTTGTGGTATTTCTTACTTGCTTGAAGGAAAAATGGTCATGGAAGATTTTTTTAAAAATCTTTTCTATGAAAAGGGATGGTGAGGCTGTCTGTCTTCCCAGTCTCCTATGGTTACTTTTATTCTTCCACTGCCATCTGCATCCCTGATGCTCCTCATCCATGGCCTTAAGCTAATCCCTTGATACCAGAGGAAACAACAACTACATGTTCTCCCTGCCCACTCCCTTAAAACACAGAGTAGAAAATTGCCAGAGGCTAGTATGAATATTAAACCAAAAATCTTCTGAACAGCTCTCCTCACAGAGGAGTACAGGTTTCTGCTCCCTCTTTCATTCACGAGGCAGATGCTACATTCCCTGGGTATATGAAGATCAGAGAGACAAAGGAGCAGAGCAGAGAAATACCAAACAAAACCAAGACCCCACAACAACCACAAACAGGACACACACACAGGCATGGCTCTTGCAGCAGGGAGCTGAACACTGCCCTGCCCCACCCCAGGAGGATGTGAGAGCACCTCCCTTTCTCCGGCCTCACCTGCAGTGACAATTGGATGTCTCCTTGTGGGTAGGGGCAGAAGTGATGAATTTTCCCTACAAAAGAGAGGTTTCTCTGGAATCCTTGATTTCTTTTCAGGCCCTCCCCTTGGCACTTCCCCATGGTTCTGCAAGAGGAGTGAAACAGAAGTTTCTGGTACCAGCTAGCAAGGGCTCATTTTGCAGCAGCAACACTGCTGCTTTCCCAAGGCTCCTGGCTCTCAGGGAAGACTCTCATTTGGTGTCTGAAGGTGAGACTGAAGGTGTCCAAAGGGCTGCCTCAGAGTGTGAGGCTTTCTATTTACTGCCAGCACAAAATGTGGTGCTGGCACAGGGCACAGGAACCTCTCCCAAGCTCCCTGTGCCTTAAAACCCCATGGGCCATACCCAAAACCCCATGGGCTCAAACCCTTGGGGCATTGGCATCTCAGCACAACACCAGCCAAAACAGCTCAGGCAATTCAATCTTCAGTGCTGAGCAACTATCCAAGGGTCCTAGGGCATGGAAACTTCCACATAGATCCAGAGTACTGTCAGCTGTGCTTCCCTGTTCTTGGGGAAAGGCCTCATCTTCTCAGCTAAGCTCTGCCATAATGGGTTGTGGGAGAGACACACACACACCACCTCCCTGCCTCACAGAATTCCATCCAGTGGGAGAGGCTTGAGGAAGGTAGGGCCTGAAACTTGTGTGTGGTCCATTGAAGAGAGCTGTGCAGCTGCTGCACTGCCCTTGGTGCCCCCACTAACCCGTGGGATGGGAGAACAAGAAGATAGATACTCAGAGTTTAAATATGCCTGGTATAGCCCAGGAGTATTGTTCAGATCCCCGGGTGACAGGAGGGACACATTGAAGATTACTTCTTCAATCTTGGCTAGTGCGCAAGGCAGAATAAAGAAGCCCTAATACCAGAAGAAAAGCAGAACAAAAGGCAGTGTAACTTTGTCCCTGCATTTGTGTAGCCATGACATTGCAGCAAGGCTCAAAATTCCCACATATTCTCACACTCACCTTCTCACTAGCATCAGGAGCAGACAGAATTAATTACAGTGCCATGGAGAACAAGACACAAAATAGCAGGCCCTCCCTCATCACACCTGCTGGGTTCTCTGGACCTTGCTCTGCTCCATCACACCAATTCTCAATGTTTCCAACCACAAATCTTGACTCCTCAAAGATGGGAAAACTTGAAGATTCGGAAACTTGTCTATTAGTGGCAGACATGGGAAAACAGCATTCACTTTGCATTCACTTACAAACTTTATCTCCCTCCATCTTTTTTTCCTTATTTTTTAAATTACCTTTGTTGTTCCTATGCCAGGGGAGCCTCCCAGCTCCCTGGGTCCTTCCACTTGCTTGCCACTGTCAGAGTTATAATAAATAGGTTCCTTCAAAATAACAATCACCCACTGAAAGCCCCAGTAAGATGAGGCTGCTATTCCAGAGCTCTCTTTCTTCTTTCAATTTTACTCCTTTTTTCACAGGCTGAAAAGTGGCTCGTAATACTGGAGCCAGGGCTCTTTGTGGTTTTTTTAGGAATATTTCAGAAGAGCCTTCTTGAGCTCTTTCAGGGCTCCAGCTCTCCCTGCAATCACAAATAAGGCCACAACTACACAATGTCAATACCACCCTGGACAAAAGCACAGCTGGTAACCTTTAGCTGCTGCTAAGATCTACAGAAATACCCGTGGGTGAAAGGAAGGGTTTGTTCAGCATTTCACCCTTTTAAACCTTTTTTTAGGAGAAAAGCCAGATGCTGCTTCCATATTCAACACTCCATCTCCCCAAAGTGATCATATGATTCTTGTCCTCGAGTGAACAGTGTGTTTTTAGTTCAGTAACCCTGCTTGGCAGGTTACCATGTGCATTTGTTATTTTCTGCATGATAAAGTGCTTTTCAGTCTGAATTTCCTTCCTTCCTTCCTTCCTTCCTTCCTTCCTTCCTTCCTTCCTTCCTTCCTT
>VWZV01004317.1:826502-872991 GCA_013397155.1 Irena cyanogastra | reverse complement strand
TCCTTCCTTCCCTCCTTCCTTCCTTCCCTCCTTCCTTCCTTCCTTCCTTCCTTCCTTCCTTCCTTCTTTTATTTTTGAATGGTGTCTCTAACTCACCTCTGTGAAATTGAAGACAGTGATCAGGGTCAGATGATCTTTTCTCATAATGATTGAAGAGTTTCTGTATGCTAAAGGGTGCCTTGGTTGCTCAAGATTCCTTTTTCAAAGCAGGCAAAATTTGGATTTCTATTAAGAGGATGCTGAAAGAAATATTTTTTTCCCAGGCCCATTTAATTTTTTTTTTAATTAAAGCCCATAGCTATGGTTGGAAGTAGACAAAGGGAAATGGAATTGAGCAAACACAGCAAAGGGAAATAGTGATTGAAGTGTCTGTTCATGTCCCCTTTGTTCCAAAGAGACACCATTAAAAGTTATTCTCTTTTATTTAGAAGTTTGAATAATTATTAGAAGAGTGCACAGAGTCTGGGGCTGAAGTCCTCACCCAGAGAGTGTTTCAACCATCCAGCTGGAGACACTACTCTCACCATGCACCTTTCACCCCTCCCAACTGCAATTTAAGAGAGAAATGGAGAAGTGCATCCTCTTTCCTCCTCCCCCTTCCTACTCTCTTCTCTCTGACTCTAAAACTCCAGTGGCAAAGACTTTCACTTTCTCCGAAGCAGAAGAAAGAGAATTAACACCCATCCTTCAAAAGGAAGATTTTATCTGCCTGTCCCCATTTGTCAGTGCCACTTTGGAATCAATACAAGCCACCTCTCTCTATCTTTATATAATGCCCAGATTAGGTTGCTTCCAGAAATCATATATTCATTTTTAAGTCACTGAACAAATTAATCAAATCACAGTCTGTTCATAAACACTTTCACTTCATCTGGGAACAGAGGTTGCAGTGAATAAAGTAATTCAACTTGAAAACCAACCAACCATTCACACACACACAAAAAAAAAGGTGAAATTCCAGACCAGGCAGTGTTTCTCCCTCACTTTGCAAAAAACCTGTATTTATCACAGAGCTGACTGTGCCATCTCCCCAGGCCCCCAGGAGCAGCACTGACTCTGCCAGCCCCACTAGCCCCAGGTTCACCAAGGCACCACAATGCTGAGGCCTCTGAGTAAATTTGAACATTCACCATCCATTTTCTGTTTTACTAGACCCTCAGGGTGGGATTCACTCCAACAAATTTGGAGTGCTACCATATTTGGGTGACTTATTTAGGCTCCCTTTATATAGCAGAGGAAGGAAAAAATAGGCCCTTTGAGTAACCATCCCTTCAAAAGAAACTGTCCTTCAAAGAAATACACCTGTATCAAGGTGGCACAGAAATACCCACCTCTTTCCACTGAATAAAAAGGCAGCCTGTAACATTTCTAGATGCAGATATCACCTATTGAGATGATTTGCACTTCAGAAAAAATTAAATTAATGCTGTTCTCAGAGCCAGTGCATTTTATGACCCAGTAGCCTGAGTGTCTACATGCCTGGAATAGCTGTGTGGTCTCTGCAGCACTGTATGGCTGCAGATACTTTCCTCTGTAGCAACTGCACCACAGCAGTGCTTTACAGTGATGTGAAGGGACTTACTGATCTCAAAATACTCTTTAATGCAACTGAGAGCCATTACCACTGCTTGGCAGCTCTGTGAGGTTAAGTATTGCACAATGGAGCTACTATTTTATTTTTTTTTTAATTAATGCAAAAAAGAAGAGAGGGAAAAAGAGACAGAGAGAAGGGAGCAAGATGAAGCTCAGACATCCTGTGTGTTTCCTAGAGGAGAAAGAAGTCCCTGATCCTCTGCCAGACCAGCAATGCAGGGCAAGCTGGTGCTCCAGAAAGGCTGGAATTGAGATTTCTGACCTCTACCAACGCCTGTGAAACAACAAAACCAGTGAAAAACCAGGTAATGCCTCCCTCCCCACACCATACCACCACAAATTCCAGTCCACTGAACCTTATCATTTCAACAGCAGAGAAATTCTGAGTGGCATTAATCTATGCCATGGTGGCAGCCTGGGCTCCCAAGGTAGAAAGCAGAGTGCTTGACATTTCATGTACAAAGCAGCAGCTGCATTGGCTCAGGTTTGTATCTCAGAGCCACTCTCAAGGCTTTAGCTGGGCTGCTGCCTGCAGGTTGAAGCAGCAAGCCTCGAGGGTGCTCAAGCACCTGACAGAGGAGCCAGTCCCACCCTTCTCCTCTCCCCATCTCTGACCCTGTCCCTGCTCGCCCTCCCCTGTGCCCACCACTTGAGAGAGACACCAATTTTGTGTTCCTTGCTCAGGAAGTTTCAGCCCGATCAAGAAGCCCTGGAACTCCTCCCACCACTCAGTGAGCTGATGGATGGGATGGGACAGCAAGCTGGGGAAGAGGGACAAGGTGCAACTGATCCTTCAGCTGAGGAGCAGGGTCTTAGAATGCACAACGCAACAGTGCAACCACATCTTGTTTTAAAAGATGGCAGCAACAGTCATCTTTAAAGTAGTATTTTAAAGTCTGTCTTTTCTTTCTCCCCTGGCTGACAGGTTCCTCACATCTGGCTCGTACCTAGAGCTGTACTGGATCCTTGCATTTTTTTTGCAGCAGAAGTGCAATCCCTGCCCCGTGGGCAACTCGCAGGCACCCTGTCCTTGGAGCACCCACATCCCATCTCTCCTGGGCTCACCTGTGAGTGCAGCACACCCCTCCTCCCAGCTGGGAGACACCTCCTGAGAGAGGTAATATATTCAGCCCAGGAGGGGAAAGTGGTTTATTTACAGTGCTAGGTGTGAACCAGTGTGGTGCGATAAGAAGTGCTACAAGGGAAATTGAGTTTGCCTAGAGGCCTTCTCTATCACACTCTTCATTAGCACAGGCTTTAATGACCCCTTTACTAAGACAGGAATCCTCCTCTCAAGGGAAAGAGTGAGAGAAAAAGCTTTGATACCCTCACTAGATACTTCCCCTGTAAAATGAGTTTTATGGCTCTTCAAGAGTATGTGTCATAGAATCATTTAGAGATCTAAAATGGGATGTCCCGCACAGATCTATCACCCAACATAGAATTAGAAACAAGATTTCATGGCTACCTTTCAGGCAAAATATATATTAAAGAAACAAAAAAAAAAAAGGCATAAAAACATCATGTCACTGATTTCAGCAGTGGTCTTGTCTTTTATCTTGCCTTTTGTTTTCATCTTTTGTTGCATAAACTCTATGTAGATGGTAACACACAGATACATAGACAAATACAGGGAGAAGGAGTGGAAAAAAGCAATCTCCTAATGAGGCTGAGTAATCCTCAGACATCTTTGACTAAAAAGGGTTCAGATGCTCCTGTATTTAGAAGGGCTTAAAATGAAGATATGGAATTTAGTGAATACAGTATCTTCTGCAGCAAGACTTACACTATGACTGGTTTTGAGGACTACTTGGGAGCTAATTCCCTGTAGCAAATCTGTACCAAGCCTGATAAAATATTGAGGTAAGATCAAAGAGTGAAGATTGTAAGAGCTCATTTTTGTCTTTCCTTATATTCCACAATCATTTTCATTTGGGGTGGACTGCCTTTTTTTGGAATAAATTGACACAGAGCTGCTGCAACAAAGGGACACACAAGAACCTTTTTCCTATCAAGTCTCATACCATGGTAATACTTGGAAAAGCCTTGCAACTACCAGAAGAGAATTACATTTATTCTGCATAAAAAGAGCTCCAACAGTCAAAAGGCCAAATCCTGCCCCTTTCTACTTGGCTTTGTGATTTTATCTTATAACTTCACTTGGAAAATGGAGATACAATGAGAAATGGAGATATGACAGGAAGGACTTTCTATATGATGGATTTTAAGCCTCAAACTAAAGTAAAACCTTGAATCTTCTATATTTAAGTTGCATATGAAGGTGGCCTTTAAGCTCCTATGCCTTTTAGATGTTTTTGATAGAGACACTCAAGAATGTAATAAAAACACATCAATATCCTGTAAACCTTAAAAAAAAGGAGCAAAAAATATGCTCATTGTTTTACTTAGCTTTTTATTCCATCATTCCGACACAAGATAGAACTTAAAGACAACATCACTGAATAAGTCTTCAACTTCATTAAAATTAAGACTAATATGTTTTATAAAATTCCTTGGATATGATACCCTTTCCCTTATGGAGTGCTAAGAAGGAATTTCTCTGGAACGCTGCAGGACATTGCCACCCGCTGCCCACAGATGGCTCTGCAGCTGAAAAACAACGTGTACAAAACAGCAACATTAAACACAACGCAACATACAGCTACCGAGGAAGTGTGGCTGACCCAGACTTTGGCACAGTATTTATAGAAACACAGTTGTGAGCTTCTCCAAAGGTCATGTTCATTTCTGAAACTCTACTTGACCCCCTTTCATGTGTCTGCATTTTTTTCATTTCTCTAACTTTCTTAATGCTGGAACTTTGTTATTTCAAAGGAAAAGCCATATTCTTTCTCAGTGTCGCACATCTCAATTTATTAGGTTTAGTTTTCTAAAATTTGGATTCCAGTTTATTTTTTTTTTAAACAATACATAAAATCATACATTTATAAATATATATATTATATCCTGCATATATAACATTGGTTTTCCTTTAGAATGGGAGGGCAGACTTCACACTACATACTTTGTTGGTTTAGGCACAATGTTGTTCTTAGATTCTCTGAGCCGCTTCCTATCAGAACCTAAAAAAATATTTTTATAATTTTGTATCAAATTTTAAAGTTTTTTGCAAACATATGTGTAAGAAAAAATATTTTGTATTTCCCCCTCTAAGCTCACTACTACCCTTATAAAATATATGGCTTTTCATGTTCCACTTTATTTTAGTGTTTTTCAAAAGGCAGTGAAAAGAAGTACAACTTTACCTTTTAACAGCTTTTTTTTTTTTAATATATATATAAGCACAGAAACCAGCTTGTGCACTTTCTATAGAATTCCAATGCATATCATGGTAATGTAAGTGCAGTGATTTTTTAAAAAAGCAGTCACGATTGATTGACATCTGTATATGAAAACATAACATGATTATCATACAATATCCATTACAGAATATACAATCATCAAAACTGCAGATATATAAATACATTTTTAGCAACATCAAAGCAACAGTTTTATCTTATACACAGCATATGAATACAGTTATTACACTGAAGTTTTCACCTTGTTTTTCTCAAAAGCTTGCTGAAAAACAGGAACACACTGTATTTGTAAATTAACTGCTTGACAGTGCTGTTGAGAAATTAAAGTGAATGAAGTTTTAAAAAAGTATATGCAATTGAATTGGTATAAAACAAACAAGCCCTCCCTGTTTTCCAATGTCACCATCGCTTTCCTATGAGACAGAGGCGTGGCAGTTCCAGAGTCAGATCATACAAGGGTTTCTGGGAGGGCATCAGGGTTATCAGCTGATAACAGCTCCCAAATCTGCCACCTCTCCCTTTGCCACTCATTCCAGTCCGCCTCTGAAACACTTTTACTGTTCTGACTATGAGGTGCCGTGGAATAGTTGTGACCCGCTTGTGTGTGTGGGGCCGGCGGCTCCTGCCTGGAGGTGGCCTGGTCAGGGGCTCTGCCTGGTGGCCCTCCAGCTGCTCTCGGCCCCGAACTTTTCTCTGGGCGTTGAAGTCTCCACAAGGAGTGAAGTGTTGAAGAAACACTCGACCGCTGTGGCAAGGCAGAGCTTGTTTTTGCTGGGCCTGGGTAAGGGGGTGGCGGCCGCTCTTTCCTGTAGGAGGGCTTGGCTGTGCTTTGCAAACAGCTCGCGTTCGAGTCGTGCTCACTGAGGTCCTCCATGCTGCTTAGAGCCAGGCGCTGCTCCGACTTGGAGTGGGGCAGGCCTGAACCCCTGCAGCCAACTTCACCGTGTGGGTTAGCGCACAGCCGAGACGCCGCGGGCTGGAGCTGGCACTCGGGAATGGCAGCTGTCGTCTGGCTCCTCCGCATGACCTGCCTGCCACTGTCCAGTTCCAAGGAGCTGCCCTGCCAGCGAGGGGAATACACGGCGAGGTTCCCCTGGGAAAGGGAGCACTGTCCGGGGCGCAGCAAGCTGCTCTCATAAATGTTCCCGTGAGAACCTGGGGGTAGAGTCAGAAACACAACGTGAGTCTGCAGAACCACTCGTGGCATTTAACAAGCTACTGCCTTTCCCTTGTATCACATAGCAGAAGAGGGATGGGGCTGAGAGAGGCTGAGGAAGTTGGGGCTGTTCAGCCTGGAGAAGAGAAGATTGCACGGAAACCTCATAGCACCTTTCAGTACCTGAAGGGGGCTGACAGGGAAACCAGAGAGGGACTCTTCATCAGGAACTGTTGTGATAGCACAAGGAGTAACGGGTACAAATTGAAAGAGGGAAAATTCAGGTTAAATATGAGGAAGAAATTTTTACTGTGAAGGTGGAACAGTTTGCTGTTTGAAACACTGGAACAGTTTGCTAAGAGAGGCTGGGGATGCCCCAACCCTGACAGTGTTCAGGGTCAGGCTGGATAAGGTCTTGAGCAACCCAGTTTAGTTGGAAGTGTCCCTGCTCAAGGGAAGGGGGTTAGGGTTAGATGATCTTTAAGGTCCCTTCCAACCCTTATCACTTTATTGTTCTATGATTCTATGAATCCTAGAATAATTTAAAACTATTTCTTGAAGCAATTTTAAAATTACTTTTTAAATTATATTTGATAGTTTAAAATGTTGCTGTTTTCTGTATTTCACTGAACACAGAGAAGTATAACCACTGTGCTCCTTTGTATTCTACTTAAGAGTCACTTATAAGCCCAGCTCTGGACAATGTGAATTCTCCTACTGGTTTCACTGTGATATTTTGAAAACAAGGAACTGTTTTTTTTCTTTGCTAGATTTGGGCTTTAAAATTGAGAAATTACTGACCTGTGATTACTGGATCTTTGCAGCCACTTTTCAGTGTTGAATGCCAAGTGCCCCAGATATCAAAATGATCTTCAGAAACATCTAAAAAGCAGTAAGAGCAGGGAAAAGATGATTAATCAATCCTCTTAAAGACACAATTTAGAAATATACAAATAGAAAGGTAAAACCTTATGTAATGTATCAGAGTCATTAACATCCAGTGGCACCTTCACTATGTACCTAACACAAGCATCTCGTATGTGAGCCCTCACCTGGAGTACTGTGTACAGTTCTGGTGACCCCAGCATAAGGACATGGAAACATGGGAAAAAATCCAGAGGAGAGCTAAGAAGCTGCTAAGAGGACTGGAGCACCTTGTCTACAAACACAGGCTGAGAAAAGTGGGGCTGTTCAGCCTGGAGAAGAGAAAGTTGTATGGGGACTTCAGATACCTTCCAGTATCTGAGCGGGGCCGACAGGGAAGCCAGTAAGGGACCCTCCATCAGGAACTGCAGTGATAGCACAAGGAGTAATGGGTGCAAATTGAAAGTGGGGAAGTTCAGGTTACATATTAGGAAGAATTTTTTTACTGTGAGAGTGGTGAGGCACTGGATCAAGTTGCCCCGGAAGGCTTTGGATGCCCAAAGCCTGGCAGTGTCCAAAGCCAGGCTGGATAAGGCCTTGAGCAACCTGATCTAACAGGAGGTGTCCCTGCCCATGGAAAGGAGGGGTTGGGACTGATGATCTTTAGGGTCCATGCCAACCCCTTGACATTCTATGATTCGATGTATTTGCTCACACCTACTTGTTTCAAGATCAGATCCTGCAATGGATTCAGTGAGCTCTGCATGAACAGGGTCTCTGAGTTTGCTGAGTCCTTAAGTCCTCTGCCTTACTGAAGTCAGAGAAATTGAACAAGAACAGCAGGATTTGGTCCACAAAAGGTAGTTTCAGGCAAAGCTCCCTCAGGCAGCCCCAGCCACAGAGATCACTATAAAGCATGCTCTATCAACCCAAGGATGCTTCCAGTTTTACCTTGAGGTGCAGCCACAGAACAAAGATTTAATGAAATGCTGAGTTATAAATAGCTTAATGCCTTTTTCTGATTCCACTAGTCAGTAGAGAAACTTCCTAATTTGTCCTGGTCCAGTATCATTGTGATGCATATTAAAGTCCACAAGATGGTTAATACGATAAAACTTAATGTAATTTCCTGTTCATAACTTAATAGAAATCTCACCAAATTCTTAAACTTGCTCAGAGATTTAGATGTTGAATACAGAAGATAAATTCCAATTGGCATTTATAAAGCATATAATTGAGATATTAGTCTAAATCCCATTAATTCCAAAGGAAATTAAGTGCCTAGGCAGTACATCTGAAATTAACTGGTTTTGAAAATACCACCAAGCAGTTATGTATGCATCCCTAAGCACTGAAAGTTCTTAAAGTTTGGCTCACTAAGGAAAATTTTCACAGATGATGATTTTTTAAAAATATGTATTTTCATAGGAAAAGCATCTTGAAGTGCTGGTGAACTATTAGTTTAAACCACAGTTCTTTACCAAAGAAAACATTCAGGTATGCACTCCACAGGTAGCTATGGGAATAATGGATCCCTGAACTAGTATTGCTCAGTGTGTAATAGGTTGCAGATGTAAAGCTGTGCAGCTCAGCTATGTTTTCCAGTGAGAGGGTATTGAAAGGATATTGGTCTGTCATTTTTTTATAAGGTTATTTACACTATTGCTCCTCAAATCCTGGCAGCTGATAACACAAATCCAGCACTGTTCAATTAATTCAGGAGTCTCCATCAGTCACTGAGGAGGAGAAGCACAAGCAGGATGCACTATACCTTTTCCAGCCTGTGATGCAGAAGAATTCTCCTTTGGCTTAGTTTG
Organism: Irena cyanogastra; assembly: GCA_013397155.1. Classification (NCBI taxonomy): domain Eukaryota; kingdom Metazoa; phylum Chordata; class Aves; order Passeriformes; family Irenidae; genus Irena; species Irena cyanogastra. The sequence goes on along the minus strand of VWZV01004317.1, from coordinate 864,241 downwards.
CAAGTGTCCAACCAGCATGTACTGGTCAGGCACCTTGTAGAGCTTATCTGGGCTGCGGGCAACTTCTTCTGGCATTGCCACCAGCGAGCGCTCAGACAGCACCGGGGAGTTGTTGTCGTAAGGGGAGACATCACCACTGGAAGCTTTGTTGGAGTCTGTGGAAGAATGTCTTTCTCCTGTGGAGTAGGAACCTTCTGACCGCAGCATCTCAGGGCTCCTGAGAAATTTTGATGAACAAACTACTGTTAATAAAAAAAATGCTTCACGTTCACAGTTACAGGTGCAGTTCGACATCAAGGGCAGGATGGACGGGGCTCTGAACAATCTGGTCTAGAGAAAGGTGTTCTTGCCCACAGCAGGGGGTTTGGAACTAAATTAATTTTAAGGTCCCTTCCAACCCAACCATTCTATCAGTCTTCAGTCATACAGATAAAATCAAATACATGAGAATGGTCACAGCTGCTGAAATGAAAACACTTCAGAAACAGTTATTGAGGTGGATTTTCCATGAGTAAAACTTTTGCAATGAAGTGGCCAGCAGAGGCCACTCAAAATCAAAAGATGTTGCTGTCAAGAAAGAAAACAACAAAAAACCCACACAACTGTACAGTAAACCAGAGGAAACAAAGCAGTTAATCAATTCCTTATGTTACCTTGACAATGTAGCTTGTGGCAACAATAAAGCTGAAGACATGATAGGGAAGATTAGTTTGACGCTTAGCAGTATGCTAAAATAAATTCTTGTATTCTCAAGTTTTACATAGTGAAATCAAGCACTCAGCTTGCCTTCCACACTATGAGAATGATTCTCTTCTAGAGATATAAGAAGGCAAATATTCTACAGGGGACAAACAGATGTATTTAGTGTACTTATGACAGGAGCATCAAACAACTGGTTCCACTGATACCTTCTACAGCTTCTTTTACTTTTTCACCTTCACACCCCCAACAACATGAACTGCCTTTAATTCTCCCAAGAAAAGGTAAACACAACTCCCACTTAAGTACAGCCAAAGGTAAGAGAGACAACTAATTTTTGAAATGTGCTGGGAACATTGATGGAGATTTCTTGAACCGTAACAGTTTGACATGAAGGTAGGAGGCAGGCTGTGAGTCACTGAATATCCACAAAGAACATGTAGAACTACTCTGTAAATAAACATAACTTTTTTTTTCCTGTTGTTCCTCGCTAACTCATATTTCTATTACTCATTTTTCATTTCTCTGCACCTTTGTTTTGTAGATGCTTATATTTTGCTTGAATCAAACCCTTCTTTCAGTGACCTCCCGTTAATATCTGTTCTAATTTAATGTGATAGAACAGAGGCTCATTCCTGTAAATGTCTGAAAATGGTCAGCCCTCTTCATAGTGAAATCCAAGGACAGCTTGAATGCAGTGAGCAGCCAAAACTCATTTCTCACTATGGAACAGTAACTGTCCTTCCAGACAAATAAAATAAGACTGAAGAAAGAAAATAAAGAAAACACACAGCTAACCACAGCACAGTAAATATTAATACAGACATAATGACAAAACCTAACACCACTTTCAAACTGTTGTTTTTTCCCTGGCTGATTTACATATTGCATGTCCTAAAAAATAAAATATATATAATCAACAGCATGATTATTATGTTATTTAATATTCCTATTTTTTTTCAATATGAAAGCAACCATAAAGTGTTGGGAATGAATTAAACAATGTTACTCCTCAGTAATTCTCAGTGACAAAACCATCACTGGAGTTAAACTGAGGCAAACTCAAAAAACAGAGCTGCCATTTGGCAAAGCTGCTCTGTCACAAGTTTCCCAGAGCAGCATGGTAATGCTGGGGAGTCATTGAAAAAAAAGAGCCTCAATTGCCTAACTTTTCATCTAAACTTCTTATCTGAACATGAGTTGAATGTAAATTAATCTATAAACAGACACACACAGAAGAACTACAGTTTTTAAAGTATGTATAATTCTATCACAAACCTTTATTCTCTTTTCTTTGCCACTCACTTCTTTTTTTCTGTCCTAAGTCCTAAAAACCCTTGTGCAGTGATATGAGATTTAAGTAATAACTTGGAATTTTCAGAAGAACTGGAAAGACCTCTTAAAAAAGGGAGAAATGTTGCTATCTGCAGGTTCCCTATGACCAAATGTCCTTCTTTCCAGCCTTCTAGACTGAATGTCATCTAAACAGTAAGGTTTATTGCATGTAAGTCTTTGCAGCATCAAAACTTAACTGTGCTGCACAGGGCAAACACAGAGGTAAACCAGCACCTAGCCATGGCAAGGTAACACAAGGAATAAGGGAAATGGAAATGGAAATGAAAGAATGTGGGAACATAAACTTGAGCTTTGTGAAACATTGATTTCATGTCTTACCTTGAATGATCTGTTATAGTCTACCTCTTCTCAAGACAGAGCTCCTGCTAAAAATTTACCTGAATCGAAACTTTCAAGTCTTTGGAAAGATTCAAACATTCAATTTTCTAAACTGATTTACAGTTTTGGCTGTTAAGTCCACACTATTTTTTTATATACGTGTATATTTCCATTTTCAAATTTGTTCCAGCAAAATAGCTTTAAAAATCAAAGTAACTGCTGTGGACTCTGTCAATCTTACTACAAGAAGCCATCAAAATGGATTAAATACTTAGAAGTGGGAAATTGAACTCAAGCATTTGCAGCTTTACTTCACAAACAAAATAAAACAACTCGCAAGAAGACTTTGGTTTGCTTCTTTGCAAATAAAGAACAAATTCTCACAAATCCCTTAAAATGAAAGTTTTGCATCTGTTTGCTTTACTATTTGAGTTGATTAGCAAACGGATGTTTACTACAATTCAAAATTCTTCTTCCCTTGGACAGTGAGATTCTCTAACCACTCATCGAGGAGAAACTAAATTGGAAGGGAAACATAAATACTCTGCAAGATACCCACTCCTCTATATGCAATATATGAAGAAGGGCAGATTATTGTCCCCACAAAGAATAATAGATGATTATGTCCAATCAAATGTGAGGAGTGGGAAGGCAGGTAAAGTATTCTCCAGGGGTTATGAAGTATGCTAAGGAAAAGATTTTAGAAGTGGCTAAGTACCAAGGATTTGAAAGGTGCAGAAGGAACCTATACCATATGAACTTAAAAATACAAATTCAGATTCCAAAACAACAGGCATCTTTCTATGAATTGATGTTGTCCACCAGAGTCCACTTGCATGGGTGAACTGGAAATGTGTTAATTGCAATAATTGCCTCTACTGAGGACATTCCTACTTTTCTACTAGCATCAAGGTTATCAAAACAGCAAATCCCTTTCTGTTTCTGGCAGAAACCCTTTTCTAACTTAAAGCTTCTGAATGGGAAAACAATTACACCTTCAAGAGTCAAATCATGTAATCAGAGTGTGACGGTTTGGCAGCACGCAATACTAACTTCCACACACATTTGAGTAACACAGGTGCTACCAACAAGGCAGATTACTGTGGGATTATAATGTGGTTGCTACTGTAACAGGGTCAAAGACTCAATGTTTCAAAGAGCCTCCGCACTTTAAAAACTGCATTTACACATACTGTATGACCTGTTGTATGGCTTCAGCTTAGTGTCACAGATCAGGACGGATTAAAACTCCATTATCATAATCCAAAAACATCCTATAATGCTGTAACTTTGAAATTTATTTACTCTGAAAGAACTAATAACCATGATAAGCAATAAATAACCATAAGAAATAGATTTTATTTTTTGTTAGTTTAAAGATGCTTCATTTTACAGCTGTAAACCCAAATTCTGTTGTCATCAAGCCAACATACAAAAAATGGGGAAGTCACCCACAAAAGCACACTTCACAATTGCTGCCGTTTGTAATTAGCGCTTTGCCATGAACAACTTCCATAAATTCCCTGACACACTGTTCACAATGCTCAGCTCTTAAAGGAACTGAAAGATCCCTTAAGGAAGGATATGAGGAACATCTGATTTGTCCTTCTCTGGGGATGAAAAGAGATTGTGTTTTCTCTGTTATATCAGAGCCAAGAAAGCATTTATAATGACAGCAAGAGCCAAAATGTGAGGGCAATTGCAGAACAGGACCTTCAAAGCAATTAATGTGACATTAAAGTCTTGAAGATAATTCTATACTCTATGCAGTCAACTAGCTCTTCTGATGAAGACTGTCTCAAGAATATATAACATTTTTTGTTCTACAGATCCACATTTGTATTTTAAGTATGTGACCAGGCAATTTCCAAGTGCAATAAGGATGTATTTTGGAGGCTCATTTTTATGAAATGAAGATAAACATCATCTTGTTTTCTGCTGTCTCACATTTCTTATGGGAAAAATAAGCAACACATTTGTAGCCTCAAAACTGAGATTACGTTGTGAAATAGATTAATCTCTTAAGAGCATCACACTCCTAGGAATAACACTAAGCAACATTCTCTCTAACTGCCTGGAATATCTTAACCAAGAATTTGCAACCACAGTGAAAACATATCTCATTAACATTAAAAGTAAATCACTTACATGACAGCAGAGCAGAAAAAAAAAGACAGTAATTTTTTCCTATCTCAGTGATATTTCATCTGCCTGTTATTGACAACATAATAAATTAGTACTACTGTAGCTATATGCTTCTGTTTGGCTTCAGAAATTTTCCTTATAAAATGCCTTTTGTCAGTTGTGACCAGCTTTTCACAAAAGCTGCATTCTCCTCCTGTAGGTGTGCACGCTGGCTAAAAATAAGGAAGTTTGAGGAAAAGTCAATTAAGGAAACAGGATCTAACAATTACCTGTTACATCCACCATGATCTGTGACTAATTTATGCAGAATTGGTATGTGTAGTCACATGTGAGATACAACTTGATGTCTTTTTATTATATAGACAGTGAAATCCAGCATGAAGTTTTTATTAGCTTGAGTTAGAAATAATATGATCATTTCAAACTAAGGGCTGAAAGGAAGAAGTCTCTACACACTACCTTATGTCATATGATTTGCAGTCTCTGTCCTAATTGTAGTCTTGGCTTCTGGCAAATGTGAAACAAGTCTAAAAGACAGCTTATGTACCTCTAACTATCCTGCACCTACTGTGATCTAAATATACACACAGTCACTTGTCAGTCAGACAAACTAGCTGAAATTACTTCACACAGAGAAAATTACCCCAAATTAAATGATCTGTGATAATTTTCTACTTCATGTGGTTAAGTTAGCAAACTAATAAAATCCTTTACAGCTCAATATATAATGCACATATTTTTGTTTCCAAATTTTATAGTTAAAGAAAGCTTTTTCCTGAAGGTGTTAGTTACACTATTTCTTGTATACCTTTTCCTTGGAAGCCAGGCACATTATTACATTACCTCCAACTATACAATGCTAAGAGGGAGAGGAAAAAAATCATAGCTGACTGTACAAATTCAATTTTATTCTGAATGCACTAGGCACTTTCCACAAACACAGGAAGACAAAGTCCAGTATGTCCCAGAGAGTTTAGAGTCTAGAAACCCTCTAAAAATGACTTAAAGTGAGTCTTCAAATTTTGTGATTTTTGGGTCTGCCATATTGGAATTCACTAGAATAAAGACAATGACTGTGTGGTCCCATGAGAAAGCCAGGAATCCTGCTCATCTGAATGCACAAACTCACAGCATTAAGGCACAAGGGTGCAGGTATATATACACCATACACAAGGTCAGAATATGTTATGTATCATAACTGCTATAGTGACCAGTGTGATTTTTTTTTTCTCTTCAGATACTTCACAAAGCATACAATTAAATAATATCCAAAGTCTCCACAGGGCTGTTGTAGTGGCAGCTGGCTTGTTCACAAGGTCCTACGTGTATAGGACAGGAAAAGAATGACAGAGTGATCAAGCAGGTCGCTGTGACGGTGTTAAGGCACTCCAGGGTGTGTTTCAAGGATAGTGGAATACATGCCTCCTGTTAGTGAAGACCACAATAAACCCAAGACATGAACCAGCAGATGACTAAAATACATCCTGTCAGATAATAGTGCACTGAATATTTTTATGTACATGTCATTCTGTTCTCTGCAGCAGAACACAATCTTTCCTCTGAATCAGGAAAACAAGTTTTGTCTTTAGAAAATGCTGTACAAGAGTCATAATTTCTTTGGCAGAGTCAGTGTAATAGGGAGGATATTTCTACTCCATTGTAGACAGTGCAGAAGAGCTGTGGAAAACTAGAACCTTTTGGACACTTCCAGTGGGAGATAGAAATTCCCAGCAGAAAAAGGGATGATGAAAAAACAGATTACTCACGATGACTGGGAAGCTTTCCTCCTCAGCAAATAGTCTACAACATCTGGGTCAGTCTCTAATAAGCTAATAAGCACTTCATTCTGTAAATCAGGGGAAACCTATGAAGACATAAAAGAATAGCTGGAGGTTAATATCCTTTCATATACATTAATTTTGGTGCTATGCTTAATCTAAACAACCAAGTACATTTACAGAGAGTATATAAAATATTCAGAAGCTTTCACTTAAAAGAGAAATTTCACGTAAGAACAGATGAAGTAGGACTGAAGATCACTTTGTACAATGTTCAATGCTGATTACTGTTGAATAACTGGTTGGTCTCCAGCTGGTTATTATATCTGGAAATAACAGTGGGATTACTTACGTATCACAGTCTCAAAAGCTCCAGTTTAAGGTCCTCACTTCACACCACCCTTCAAAGATCTGAGGACATTTAGAAATCTCCATCTCTGCCCCTCCAGCCACTCTGAACAACAGGCTCAGTCAGAATTTGTGTCACTCTCTTTGGAGTTTGGCCTTCTGATTTGCTAACTTTCTCTTTGCACTTTGTATGGGTATGAACCTTCAAAACCCTTGATAGCTTCAGATGCTGCAGGATACAGCAACATCTCCTGGGCACGTAGCAGAAATGGCACCCCAAAACCTGCACAAGTAAACTTTGCGCTTCCAACTGCACTTTACATGGGTCTTATCAGTCCTCAAGTGAGTTTGTCTGCTTTGTCTGCATTACAGCAGAACATTCAACACAAACTTCAAAACACTGAAACAGATGAAACCATGCAAGAAACTTGAACAGCCCAGGTTCACTCATGACAGATGGAGCTCAATGCAAGACATTGTCAGCAAAGGGTCATCAGCTGGGCAATATATGTTTCTGGAAGCAATCTGTCAGAGCCTGAATCTCTTGACCTTCAAGTCACACTTCACAGACCATTTGTTCCCCCTGATATTTCCTGGGAAAGAGGAATAGAATTACTGTCATATTCCCCAGAGGAATATCTCATTTTTAGGGAGGTATTTAGGGAGTCTAGTTACATAAAAGGCATATTTCTTAAAACAAGGAAGTAATTAGAAAATAAATGAAGATACACATAATCTAATTCAAACTGATCCAAAATCTCTATGAAAAACTTGTGCAACCACATACTCATTTTTCAAAAATTCTACTCAGTCTCTGAACTGGAAAAATATCTTACTGATGGTCACTGATACACTGATCTTTAAACAAATTTTTTTATAGGAATATAATTTTTAGAAACCTGGTGGACTGTAACTTCTCCATTTAGACAGCCTTTCTGTACACTAGAAGAAACTAGATAAAGTTTCATGGTAAAACAGAATCCACACATTTTTCTCTGTAACTTACTACTCAGCTTTACATCAAGTAACTTTGTAAGAAACTACTGAGAGGATTTTGTCAGAAAAATAAAAATACATTTTGTCTTTTCACAAAAAAAACCCCGATAAATCCTTCAAAACAAGTCTGAAAAAGTTCCACCAGAAGTTCAGTTCCAACAGAAAACTTCTATGAAACCCAAACTTAACAGTTTTACTGATTCATAGGACTTTTACCAGAATGAATCTGCAAGTAGATTTGTACTGACAGTCTCCTTGCTAGCTACTGGGTTTGGGGCTTCCTCCTGTGCAGCAATTTTCTTCAGTTTAGTTCAGTAACTAAAGTGAAAATAAAGGCAAGTGTAGAAATGATATGCATGTAATTGTAAACTTACACTTACAGAGAACTACAATATCAGTATCTCAAGAAGATGGCACCACAACTATTACTGAATTAATTGTTTCACTGGTAATTGCACCTAAATGGATGGATGAAAACTTGAAATTTGGGACAGAAGGGAAGCCAAGGAAGCTGCTGAACTAACAGCTCTGGAGGACATACAGGGATGTATCAGAGGGCTCTAGAGTTGTCAGAACTCCAGCAGAGGACCAGATATTCTGAGATTTTGGGGCTGGGTGCTACATGAGAGTCACAGCTGTTGAGGAGGACGGAGAAGGAGGACAGAAGGATGGAGGGACCCTTGGAGTGTCTCCTTTGGGCTGTCCCTTGCCACTTGCATGGCACAGAATGGCAGCGTTTGGCTGCCTCTGCAGTGGGAAGGCCACAGTAGCCTCTAACTGTAAAAATGTGAAATTTCATACATTCTTTAGCACTTCCTTTCAGTAGGGCTGGATTTAGACAATAGGAGAATAAATACATGAACAAGCTGCTGTTCTCCATCATTCATGCAAAGTCAAAGCCAAGTCAAAAATTAAGGGTGGTTGAGTTGTGCCTCTTTTCATTCAGCTGCAGAGACTGGCAAAGAATAGTCCTTTATGCATCCCCATGAAACATTTTAATACATCCCCAAGACTCACTGAAATGGGCAAGATTTGGATATGAAAGTGATTATCATCACTGATATCAATGAAGGACGACCAGATTCCATCTTCTATAAGAGATCCACTTTTGAATACTACTGATGTTAACAATAGTTAGTAAAAATGGTGCTCAATATCCTGGTTGTTCCAACAAACAGAATCTCTCTGACCCACCAGTATGTCAAAATCATTCTGATATTGTCGTCTGGGTACCCCACCACATCTTGGTTTCCTAGGGTTTGGTTCACAAATGTTGTTCCAGTTTCAATGCTGAAACCAATCACAGTTTTATAACCTCCCCATACATAAAAGTAACAGAAAGAAAAAAAAAACCCAAACACAAAAGCATTAATATACTATGTTATAGCTGTAGCTGAATGCTTAACTCCAGATTTTTATTTTTTTTTTTATGTAGCATAAATTTCAAGTATGAACAGTAAAACAACTCTGGAAAACAAAATAAATTCTTTTTCCTACACTTCATTTAACCTCCAGATGAAAGGTGAAGCACTGAAGAGATGAAGGAATAAATCCATCAGAATTAAGAGAGCCCAGATGCAGGTTAGTCTAACCTTAGCCCCATCCTTTCCACATTGAAAGTCAGAATGTGTGCCTTATGTATTATGTACTGAGATGTGTCTGTGCTGCAACAATTTCTTAAAGAGAAACAACAATAAGAACACTTCAACTACTGTAAGTATTCTTATTCAAGTATTATCTTAAACTTGATAGTGCCATCCAGCTCTGGGCCAGCAGACCTTCAACCAAGAGTGCAGTTCTGCCACCATCTTTTCCTGATGTGGAAGGAAAAATAGCACCTAGCATTCTCCTCAACTGAAGAAAGCATTCAAAAAAAAAAAGAAAACAAAACAAAACAACCCCCAAACTATTGCTCACTGGTACAAGAGTAAAAATAAAAGGCAGAAAAACCTCAAAGAAGTTAATCTAAGACATCTGAGGCAGGGCTCATGATTGCTTTCTGACGCCCTACTCCCTTGTTGAAAACTGACAGACATCTTCCATTTACAGTACTATGTGGCCATCAGCCCACAATTCAGGGCTGTTCATCTTCTTCCAACAAGGTCTCCAGCACTCAGCTTTGCTGAAGCACTGAAGGTTTCCAGAGTGTTCTTTCTTCTTTGGGAACTTATCTCCTCAGTGTAACACACAGTGCTGCTTAGTCTCAGGACACAACCACCAAAGTTTTTTGCACTTTTTCAAGATTACTGGTTTTGTTACAATGTGTATTTTTACTAACACGAAAACAGAATAATGAAGACCACCACTAGGTCTGACTGGCCTCTGCTACCCCCAGAACAGGGTTCTCTCAGACACAAGTCATGCTGAGCTGACCTACAATTTCGTACACAAAAAGAGTGTAAGATAAAGCCACAGAATGAACTGCTCAGGTAGCTGCTAGGCATGAGAAATGTGGCCTAACTAAGCCTCGTCTTAAGTAAACATGTCCAAGTCCAATGCCATCAGCCTTCTTACGACGAACTTGCTTCAGCAAAAGAACTGAAGGAAACTCAGGAACTACACAGATTTATGTTTTATTCCTTTTACCCAACTAACAAACAAGAAAGCTTTGTCCTTCCTCTCCACCCAACCAATAAAAAAGTCTTGGGTAGGGAAAGTAATTCCTTAAATTAATCAGTGATCTCTTAATCCCTGCAAGAAAAATTGTCTTCCTGACTTTCAAAACCAAGATGTGAAAGATCATTTTCAGTCTTGTTGCATTGCTCTTGTTGTATGCACTGCTCAACATACAACTGAATGGCCAACCCCATCATTTTCACAGACAATCTTCTGAACAATATACCTTACCTACACAGAAACAATTATAAGCAAGATATAAAAAAAAAAAAGAAATACTTTTATACTTTAATACTTTTATTTACTGCAAGTCATTCTCTTTGCTACCAATAATTATTGATCCTAATTTAATGCAGCTTCTACAGTTTATTTCATCCCCATCAACTAATATCAATCAGCTATTTTGTCATTAATCCTGCAAATGTATACGAGTATTATGAAAAAATATCCACCCACCATGAAAAGGGTTTCATAGTTTTCAATCATCTTTTGCACAACAGCTATGATAGCAGTACTCTCTTCAGCTCGAGCTGAGCTCTGAACTGAGAATTCTTTGTCTGTGGATTTCTGCTTGTGCAATAAGTTAGGGCCAAAGATGGTGGCCAGGTTAAGCGATGTCATTTTGTTCCCAGTAATCTAGAAAAGAGAATAAAAATGAGGTGGGGTCTCACAGATGTATACAGGTATGTGTATTGACACATCTATACACACTCACACCCCTACACACCCACACACAAACACACACACACTCTCTGTCTCCCCTGATATGGTAGATTCTTCTTCTACCAAATCCAAAACCTGCTATAAAAAATAAACAACTTTTAGAAACACCTTGTTTTGAACATCTCTGTAACAAGCACTGTAGATTTTCTGAATGTCTTTTCAAGTGGATTAGAGGAGTAGACGGTGGAAATGTTTTCAGCCCTTAATTCCCTGGGAGCTCAACAGTGGCATACTTCTGAACTCAGAGCAACCTCCCTCCTACTTCAGCATCTTAGCACGTTACTGTCTCTTAGGACCAAATCCTGAAAACTCCTGGCTTTCTCAAGTAGCATTCATGACTTGAAACATAAATTGATACCTTTCCATGTTCAAACTGTTGAGATAATTAAGGAGCAGGCTCATTTATTTTAATGATTATTTTCCTGTATTTCTAGAGCATGCCAAATGTTTACTTGTTTGGTGGCTTGTTTTAGTTTGTTGGGGTTTTTTACCTTTTTTTCCTACTTTTATAAACTTGTCCTCAAGGAAGCAACAGTAAACCGAATTTTGAGGAAGTAAAAGGTTAGGAATACATACTAGACTAGACAGGAATTACCTGAAAAATATGTCATATACATCAAAATTTTATTACATCAAAAATTTCATTGTCATATTTGCGATTAGACTACTATTTTCCCCTTCTACTCTTCAACAAAAAGCAGACATCATTTGAACTAATAGTTTTCAAAAAGGATATAAAGAGACATCAAAAAGAGGTAGTGAAACAGAATTTTAATAAGTGAGTTGTACAAAACAGATGATTTTAAAGCAGTATTTTAAATTTTTTTTTGTGTAGCTGATCATTCACCAAATACTCCAGTCAAACTTAAAACTGCACTGACTACACGTGGTTTATTTTTTTAAAGAACTCAACTAGACAGCACAGAAATGACAGTAAAAAGCTTTTTATTGGTAGGAGCAGTGTGTAATGTTGGAAAGACACCTGTACTAGGTAGGTGCATGGGCAAACCTGCTGGCTCTTTGTTTAAAACAAAGACTCATCCCAGCACGGCTGTGAGAACAGCACACCCTTATTTGCACACCACCAAGCACCCAGCTGTTTCTCAGGTGACCTGCTTTTTAAACTCTGAGTTCTGAGCCACCACAGATGCACAGGCACACGGTGCCTCAAGTGTGCCAGGGCAGCCTCTGGCTGTGCCCAGATCTGAATGTGCAGGCTGTTTGTACAAACAGTGAGCCTTTTCTTAAGGGCAGCCTCAGGGCATCCTTAAAAAATGTTGTGAACATTTCAACTGAAATTAACTGAATGGGTAATTTTAATAAAGTTAGTCATCCATCTTCATCTTTGTGAGAGAAGGGTTGTTGAAAGAAATCAAGAAGAGGGCCTGTGTGCCAAAGCTTGGCTGTCTTCCTTCCAGTGATAGCAAACAGTCTGATAAAATACTTTCTCTTGCCCTGTATGCCTTTATTCACTTAATTCTTCATAAATAGCTTAAATAATTGTGAGCAGAATACTGTATTATCTATAAAAGGTATCCAGTTGCACATAATATCCCTGATGCTTACAATACTGTCAGGATAACTTACATAAATTTGCCTTACCAAAATACCTGTGGCAAAGCTGATGTACAACGGCTGAGCCAAGCCAACTCTGTTAAGCAGCATCCCCTAGCCCTGCAATAAGATCCTCTTGGGTACATTCCTGAACCAACAGAGAACTCTTTGCAGGACCAGGGGGACCACGACTTTAGCTGGCTTATACATGTTTTTAAGCACAGTAAACTATTTCAGGCTGTTCTTTCTAAATGCTTTCCATCACAGTGATACGGTTTTTTATCAACTCCTTGCTGAGAACAAAAATAATAGTATTTAAAATGAATTTAAAAGTTAAATAGGCCTTGAAGTCACATACAAAACTGGAATTTAGGACTTGTAAAGATGGAATAACTAGAAGTTAGGATTTGAGGCAGAAATTTGGCAAAAATAAGTCTCAAAGTGCTAATTGTTAAAATCAGACAACTGCAAAAGGCATCTAAATTTGACAAAATCAGCAGGATTTTCCATCTGGAAAACAAAATTCTCAAGGAATTTCCTAAGAGTCTCAGAAGTAGTCTCTGTTGCAGTTCAGAGGACTGAGAAGTCCTTCCACAGATAAACCAGTATATTTTGTCAAGCACTGCCAGGCTACATCCATTTTACTCAGTTAACAGAGCTGTCTCCTTTTGCACAGCAGCTACTAGTGCAAGCACTTCCCTGGCAGGAAACGGGAAGCCTGGATTTTCAGGTCCTCTCTAGCATGAATGGGCACAGGTGCAAACGTGAGAATGCTCAGGGCTAGAGCTCAGCCCCATGGCTGCGGGCATGCACTCTGTGGGGTGAGTGCACATCAAACTCTTCCCTGAATTTGATCCAGACTGTAACAGGTAAGGAGGTCAGAAAGAAAATGGGCAAAGATGAACCCTGACTCCAGCCAGTGATGAGGTCTGTCAGTTGCAAGGATACAGCTGGAGTTCCTGTCCTGTTTTTTATTTTTCACTACCCAGGGCACACAAGGGAGCTAAGAGAACCAAGTAGCGAACTGCTATGTCCAAAAGTCATATAAAAAAGCAACAACAGAGAATGAAAAGAAAGTGAAAAAGAATATCCTTGCATGCCTGACCTTTTCTGAGTACTTTTTGCATAGAATATAAGGGGATTAACCAAGGCAGCAGGGCAAGGATGGATGACATTAGATGTTCTTGACGGCAAGACTGGTACACTAAATCTCCCAAAGGAAGTGGCAGATACTTTACTGATTAAGTCATACAAAAATTAAACCTTCACAGCCCTAAGAACATAGTAAACAAATGGCAGAAGTGCAGGCAAACAGATTAAATCTCTCCCATCTTTCAGAGATATGCCACCATTGTCTATGTTTCAAGGCTTTAAAGATCTCTTTTATGACCACGAATTAAGTAAAGTCAAAGGACACAAGTGACCAGGACTTACCTCTTGGCCATCCTTGTCCCTGGTGTCTTCTGCATGGCCAGCTACTGTGGAGAGGAACTGCAGCAGCCGGTGAAGGGTATCGCAGTTACAAGGAGGTAGAAGATAAATGAGAAGCTGTAAGGTGCTGAGCTGTTCATCTGGCTCTAATACTAAGAGGGGAAAAAATATGTTCTAAGAAATCACTCCAACTAACCTAAAAGCAGAACAAATATGCTGTTCCCAACCCAAAGGAAGGAACAGGAATAGCTTTGTTTAAGAATCATTTTCCTTACAACATCAGAAGAAAACGAGAAAACTCTAAGGAAACATCAAAACTACAAGAACTACTTCTATGGGATTTTTGCCTTAGTTGGTCAACATTTTGTTCACATATTCATAGGATTTTTCTTATCCTATAAGAGAGCAAAATCCATGTTTTACACTCCATCACTGTTGCTGAACTCAAATATTCTGCTTTTCTACTTACTCCATTAATTTTAGGTATAGGTAATGGTACATACAGTAGCTGTCAAGCACTCCAATCAGGTTTATGCTGCAGCCACTTTTAATCAGTTTTCTTACAGTTTTTCACCTTGTAGAAGTACCAGGAGATTGGAAAAGCAATCAGAGAAATAAAGGTCATTCTGCTACCACCACCACTACTTGAACCATCTGCCACCTAAATGGTAGCCAGTGACAAAGGTGGGACAGAGGCAGGATCTCACACATGAGGGCTAGAAAGCATCTGAAGAACACATACCAAGGAGCTGCTTAAGCTTGAAACATCCAACTTAAGTTTTTCCAGAATCCCTGAGAGTCTGCACGCGGGTCTTACGCAAAACAGTTGGGAATACTTAATATGATGGCCTTGAGGGCCATCAAAGAATAATGAATGAAAGAAACAAGTATGAAGAAACTTGAATTTTTCAAGCCAAGCTGGAACTTTGGTCAGTGGACAGATCTAAAAATTTTAAGATACGAGGATTCAAATGGGAGTCTGTAGTGTCAGAGATCTGGCACTGCTGGATCAATGACAAGGTCAGGTTTTAAAAGACAACATGAATTCCATACTTACAAATGCAAAAGTATGTATAGTTAGTGAAATCCTTCTTGTTCTAGTTTTCTGGACATACTTATACAGTATAAAAACCAGGAAGTAAACCCAAGACCTCAGTAAATTTATACTAAAGAATATACTATATTATTTCTATTAATATACACTATATCATACGATATTATATATACTGCTGTATATTAAATATACTACATCCTTTATAGTGTATTATACAAATATTTGGAGCAAATCAAGTCCAGAGCATTAAAGGAACAAAATAAAAGAAGGCTATTAGTAGAGATCAAAGAATTCAAACAAATTAGCCTTTGAAAATTGATAAATCAAATGCTGTAGAGCTCACAGAGAGTGTTGATGAACGGTGTATAAAGCTCTCTGGTGAGAAGTGGGTCAGGCATGTCACGCAGAAATTCCTTTAACAAGGCAGCAACGTCATGAATGCTGTGCTCTTCATCTAATACAACATCTACGCCTCGGTCAAACTCTTCACGTAACTGAAAAAAATCATGAGAAAAAAACATAGTCATTTATTGTCCCAATTAATGCATCCCAACACAGAAAAGCTTTTAAGAAGCAGATTTACTCATTCTCACTTTCAAGACTGAGCATGACTAGTCTTTGGTAAGGTCAACGATATAATTCATATGTAATTGCTGCTTATTCCATAATACATAACTTGAGGCTTGCACCAGATTGTAATAAAATACAAATTTTTTTTCCAGCTAATATATGACACTCTTGTATGAAAACATGTATCCAAGCATAATTTTTGCGGAAATGCAAGATTCATAGCAAAGGCAGAAACCAGAGAGAATAGGGAAGATTACAAGACAAGCTTTTATATCACCTCACTGCACTATCCCTGGAATCAGAAAGACTAAAACTGCATTTTGTAACATCTATGATTTTGTAGAAAAACATTATTAGTAAGATCATGTTAATATCCACCAAATTCACATTTCTCTTGTCATTTAAGACTGTATGTAAAGATAGGTAATGAGCAGACAGGTTCACTAAGACTTCACAGCATTCCTTCACACACATCTCGTTCTGCCTTCCTAATTTAGTTCTACTCATTAAGTAATCATTATAGAGTTCATAAACAGCAAGCTAACATCATTACAAGGTAGTGCTATTTTTTCCCCTGCTTTGGTCCTCAGACAAATTCTGTATAATTCAAAGGCATCACACTTCCCAAAGGCAGATGAAAACACTCTCCCAAATCTGAGATATCTTACGAAAAGGTAAAAGCCTGTCCTCCTGGAGGGATTTTCCAGCACCAAGAGCAGAATACTTTCCTCAGACTGACAGCTTCACTTTTTATTCTTTATGCATTTTGAAAACAGTCAAGAGGTTTTAAGACTATTTCCTAGAAAAAATTTTCACCTTTGCTAACATTATGAGGTATCACAATGTCACACCTATCTTCTCAGAGAGTGATTACAGCTAAATCCTATAAACAAAGAAATCTGAGGTGTCAGGTTTCTTCACCAGGATAGTACAAACATACCAAAGAGAGGAAAGAAGGTAAGTCACAAGCAAACTATATGCCTGTAAAAATTTGTGGCAAATCTTGATCATGTGCAAATCTATCTTCAGTGTGTTCAGTGTGAAAATCCTTTGTTTTCAGCTGAGATTGTGCTTTCACAATGGGTGTGACAGGTATTCATTAAAAACCACAGCCTCCATTCTAATTTATTAGGATTACTTTTAACATTATTAATATCCGTCATTAATAATAATGAATAATTATGCTGTGAAGACCAGAATATGTTCTTTATTTAATATTATTCTTTGATTTATGGTCAAAGATTTTCCAGTGCCAACCTGGAGACTTCATTCCCAGCTTAATTCTACTCTCCAGACTGATGACAAATGCAGAACATCCCAGCAGAGCATCATAAATTACCTCCATTCAGAATATTGTTTCTGCACTTAAGTGCCTGAAAGCAGCTGAGGAAACAGATTAGCACTGCATCAGGAATTCAGACTTCCCAAATAGCTGGCTAAATCATAAACTGCTGTTACAATCTTGAATATGGCACTCGTGATCTGATATCCTGTGAGACCTACAGAGATGTCCTAAGCAGCAAATATCACAGAAGCTTTGGTGAGATGTGGCCATATTTCAGGCCAAAGGTATCATGGCTGCTAAAACTGTATATTGTACACTTCAAGTCTTTCAGACTCCATTCACATGGAATGCTTTCAGACTTTTGGAAGATATGGGTGGTGAACTACAGCATCCACTGAAACTTATGATATGAGAGATAAGGACATCTCATGTGCTGGAACAGGGGATAGAACAGAGCTCCAGCTATTTCACTCTTCATCCTCAGGGTTGAAGCTGCCTCAATATCACCAGGCCCAGCATCAAGGGTTGCCCACCCCAGCCTTGGCAACAATGCTCTGCTCTGCTCGAGCATCAGTTCTGGGCACCAGATGGTACCTGGCATCCTGATGCACCAGATCTACCACCTTGAGTCAACATGAGCTTGGGAATCTCTGTCCTACACCTCACTAAACATGAAGGAGAGGTTTGCAAGAGATGCACATGTTCTAGGTTTTCTCTTGCTGCTCACCAATCAAAAACACTGCTGGCACACACATCCACTTATGTATTTACTGCAACAAACTGCAGTGGAAACAGGACATTTTCTAACTGGGGAAGGAAGGAAAACAAAATATGCTTACTTTCTACACAAGAAAAACTAATGAACAGCTGCAAAAGCACACCAAAATCTGAGTGCTGGGTTTCGCTTTCTACGGTTCAGAAAATGAGTGGAATTTTAATTGAATCAAGACCTTCCCATGCGTTCATGTTGACAGCATTTATTACTCTAACTACAAGAGCCAAGCTGATGCTTCCTTGTTGTTTAATGAAATACATCAATCTACCTAGTTCAATAAATTAGTCCATGTAATAAAAAATATAGATACCCAAATCTCTTGATTTCCTCACCTTCTGAAAACAGAGAAAAATGAAAAGTGGTGAAAGTCATTAACGTTCAAAGTAAGGCTTAGTTTACAAGTGAATGACAGAAGCTCTCTGCTTTTGCCCCAGACATATGATGCAATTGTTCTCACCCCTAAATGATTATGCACGTTTTGATATTGAAGCTTGCAATGGAAATGTGAGGCAACTTCAATCTAGTTCAGTGTTGATCTGAAAACTGCCTCTGCAGATGTTTTTTTAGCCTAGTGTAACACCAGCTACTCAGGAATAGAAACTGCTGGAGAATGAGCTACAATCCAGTAGGCTATATTGTCCTACCAGCCAAAATCAATTCACTTTAGCTATTCAAGGTAACTTTCCAGAATGATAAAACATCACACTATGAAGTTTTTACAACTTTTTGCAAAGAACTATAACTTCTGGAATCAGATGCAGTCAAGCTTTCTTTTGCTTTTTTTCTGTTTGATGTTTTTGGTCTTAACTTCCTGTGAGGGATATTTTCCTGTATCTTTTTATCCTCTCCTTATGCATCATGCAAACACTATCTCCACTGCCCTAATTCAACATCTATTCCCAGCTTCTGGGAATAACAGTGCAATATCTAGGTAGGTATATCTAGGAGCTAACATCCACATTTGACTTTATCTCTGGAACTTAATTGTATACTATCTTTGTTTTTCATAATTTGGCTGAGACTAAACTTGGAAGGGTCTGCTCTGACCTTGAAGTCTAGCAGTGGTAAAAGAAAGGTGATATTTAGGAGCAGCGATCTTAGGGTCAAAGAGATTGTTCTGTACTTGCATGTTTTCTCATACCGTGAGTTCTCCAAAGAAGATTTACAGTTTGAGTTTACTTTGGGAGCTTCAGCTGTTTCTGAGATGAAACAAACAGCCAAGATTTTTTTTTCCCTGCAGCGTGACCTTTGGAAAATTTCTTCACTCTAGTTTATTTGGATCTCCAACCCTGTGCTACTTTTCCAGAGGAAAACATACAGAGACTGTTAACCTGCTGAGAACCTGACAAGGATTTCACCAGATGTAAAAGATACTGGAAATAGCCTTTTATGAGCCATCAAAAAAAACCAGTGAAGTCACTGACCCAGAAAGGCTAAATTTCACCATGTTACAGATGGGGAAGAAATAACAACAAAAGGAATCAGATTTGTTTGTATCATAGCTGATGAAAGAAAATCATATCCATATCCACTCACCTGTCTTACTCTCTTTTTTGAGCTTCCAACTCTGAATATTCCTACTGTCTGGAGACCTGCAAGTATAACACATAGCACTATTTTATTGCTTCATTTTCTCCTGAAAATTGCATTGAACTAAAGCATTCTGACCTATGTGTGTACTTATAAGAATAAACAAAAGGAAAAGCAACGTATTTCTCCACAAATGTGTACTTACCCTGTCAATGCAAGATTCAGTTGTGATAAGAAACCATCCACTGTGGTTTTTAAGGATAACACTTAACCCGCAAAATGGCATCTCTGTGACACTTCTTGTGATGCCACTTTGCTAGTGCCATTGCTATGAGGAGCAGAGGTATGCAAAGACTGAGGCACTGCTCAGGGTTTGGAGGTGTAACTTTCACAACTGACACCAAAGGAAACAGGCAGTAAAACAACCAAATACATGGGCATTGAGCTGTGTATTTGGATACAGGATGAAATTGGTATTTGGGATAATTCACTGGCTCTAAAGTTCCTGTCAAGACAAAGTTGAGAGTCTCCTTCAAAGGTACATAAATGGGGCACTCAGGCAGACTATGAGAGGGAAGAACTTCATCTGGGAGTTGTGTGCAGTTTATAAGGTAGGAACAGCTATTATATAGATGGAAAGCTATAAAGAAGCACTGTAGTACTTCAGGCAAACTGCAGAAGTGTGTCATTTAGACTTAAAGTGATTAGGAAATTGGTGTTGCCTGTCATTTCATAAGAAATCAGTTCAAACCTTCTTCTAGCCCTGTAGAAAGCCACAACAAATACAACAAATTATAATATGGTTCTGGAATGGACATATTTTGCAGACTAACAGGACCTGAAAAATTTGAGAAGTGACATGGTCTTTAGCAATGACAATGTGAGTGGAAATTTCAGAGCCTTAAGGGCCTGTGTACATAATATAATTTTACATGGTTATACACTTTTGAAAAAGGGATGAAATTGTCTATAAACTTGGAAGTTTATGGTCTAACAAGGGCTACTCTGCAGCTCTAATCTCTACTGACATACAGGAGACGTAAAATTACCTTGTGAAACAAATGCCTTTTGACAGCCATTAGGCTACACTTGCTTGCTGGAGATCTGTCACCTTGAGCAGTATTTGAAGCAGCAGATCTTCATCAGAGAAATTCAGATAGGATTCTGCTTTTTAGTTTTTAGTTCAACACAACACCTCTTTTTATATCTTCTCTCTTTGGTTAACAGAAAATTACATTGATGGACTATCATTTAGTAAACCCAGGAACACTGGCAGGGAATCATCTGAGATGGAGATTACACACACTGGGCAAAACCTGCAGGCTGCTTACCCATTCCTACACAGACATACAGTGTTTTCTGCTACACTGCAGGTCTACAGAAAGCCAGGCCTTTATATCTCTGTGACATGAACCCAGGAAAAACAGGGAAGGTGAACAAGGACAGATGCTTTTATGTCTAAAAACATAACCATTTTTTGTCATATAATTAGAATTATCCTTTAAAGGATATCCTTTCATTCATCAGAAAACTGCTGGTGATTTTTTGCTGAAAAAGGACTTACCCATGTAGGTAAGTATTTTCAGAATCAGCAGCTTGGTTCATCACATAGCCTGGAATGATGTTGCTACAGTGTCCATCTTCTACCATATTTAAATTTCTCTCAGTGCCAATGACTGTCTTGTGGGCAGCAGATTAAATTGAAAATTGAAGAATTTGTCCCAGATTATTGCACTGTGGTATATTACAGTTTACTCTTAAACAACACATAATAACCCATCATAAATTTCCTTTAAAAGGGAACTTCAATGTAAAGCAAATATTTCCATAATAAGCATCATATAGGATAAGACTTTGTTACGACAGTGCGTTAAGAGGATTAAAAAATTTATCACAGATGATCAGGTGACATAAAACCACAGTATCCAAATGATACCCAGCTGGATGGCTTTTTTGGCAGACTCAGATACTTTTATGTTCTCCAAACTCCTTAAAGGGATGGAAGTCATTCATCTCAAATCTAATCATCCCATACTTGTCAGCCATGGTATCTAATCTCTGTAAAAGACTAACAGTGACTATCTTTAGCAGTGTTCCTTGATACATTTCTAAGGAAGAAAGTTTTCAGTCATGAATTGTGAAAGCTCAGCATTGTTGTTTAAACTGCAGTCCCTCATCTGCAAAGCCTTTCATTCAGAGTTAGTAAATGATTTCTTGCTGGTGAAATTAGCATCAAATACATCATTTGCTGTTACAATCACCATTTTTTTATGGTTTGTTGATTATCTGGCCACGTGATAACTCCATTTTGCTGTGGCCAAGTTATTTCAATAATCATTAAAAAACTTTACAAGGCTAAGATACATTGTCAGAGATGGTGAGCAGATACCTAGATTGACTACTGTTTCTGCATTATGTAAAGCTATGGGAGGCTTGTGTCTGGACAATCACGAACACACAAGAAGAATACTGGCAGGAGTCTGTAATTTCCTTTGGAGAGAGCAGGCCTGAGCCAGAGGCTGGTCAGGAGGAATCAAGCCAGAGACAAACTGAGTATTCAGCCTTCAACCCCTGCAGTGAACAGGAAGAGGCTACTTGGAGCTTAAAATATCTTTAGCATGGAATTCTTTCTTATTCTGAACCCCCATCTTCAAATTCCATAAGTCTTGCACTACAGCATAAATAGTTCATAAAGATCTCACACCTTAAGATCCACTGGTTGTGAAGAGTGACTCCAGACTGACTGGCACATTTCAGACTTTTTATTCTGAAGGTACAAGCAAACCTATGGGGTTTGAAGAGACGTTTCTGCAGAGCTGAGCACTCCAGTACAAGATGGGTGACCTCCAAGAAAAGCCTCTATCCCTGTGCTCCATGAGCCAGTTTACAAGCATGTGGCATAGATCTTCAGTTTGGGAAGTTATCATGTACATAAATGCTTGTGAGACAGTATTTTTAGCAAGAGGCAAAACAGGAGGGAAAATGTCTAGCTTTCAAAGATGTCCTTGCAAATGTGAGCATATACTTACTTCTCAAAATAGGTATTTATTTATATTATAGTAAAAATATATCTGCCACTCCTGGGAAAACAAAATATTCTTACCATGCTTTTCCAAGTGCTGGCAGCAGCTATCTACAAGCCGGGGAACCTGCCTGTAAATAGGGTTCAGGCTTAGTTTCTTATCTCTTGCCTTTTCTTTCTTGCTCTGGGCTTCTGCTGGCAAAGAGAGCTGGAGAGCCTCCAACAATCTTGAGTGATTGTCATCAAGATCTGTAATAGAGTCCACAGACATCGCGCCCTGTAAAACACACACATGAATAATCAGTAGGGCTGGGGAAACCTCAGCATCACAGGATGTCCAACAAAGACTTTTGCCTAACTGCATTTTAAACAAACTAATATAAAAATACAATTAGCTACAAAATTTTATAACCTAAAGAAGTTATAATACCAGTGTAATAGACAGGAAAAATTGCTATGGTACCAATGTTATTGTTATCATATTACAATGAATACAAATTAAAATAATGAAAAAACGAAATGCTTTCCACTCTTTTGCTCCATCTTTTTACTGCTGTAAGCCTGCACATACTGCAGGGCAAGGATGAATCATGGTCTGTGGGTGCACCTCAGCAGTACCATATTCATGGGCATGGAGATAAATAGATATTTTTAAATCTTATTGCCTACTTCTTCTGTAGCTTGGACCATTGTATCAGTGAAACTTAAGCAAAATGATTTACAACCATTCACCATATACAGTTAACAGTTAATATCACAAATACATACAGCTGTGGAGTTTGAAATAATCACACTCTATCACAGAATAAAGATACACCAGAGAAGTTGAGGGGTAATATTTCTTAAATAATTCTATTTCATGTATCTTAGTATTTTAAAATCATTAAAATTCCAATGAAAGCTTTGAAATCCAGGTTTCGATTACAGCAAGGTGCAGAAATTCAAGCAGTCTGTAAAGGATAAAGCAGCATAAGCAGCCAGAGGTTTATGGCATATTTAAATTTTCACACTTCAAAAACAAGATTACTTCAAGCACAAGATTACTGTCACTTCAAAATTACTATTTCTCTCAGTTCTTATTAAACTTAGGAGGCAAAAACATTCTAGGGTACATGTAATCTTACAATAATAATACAACACAAAGAAAAAATTCAGGTTTTAGTCCTATTAAAAATAGCTGTTGTAAACTATTTTCTTTCTTTCCAAAACAAAGCGTAAATTTCACCATAACATAAAATGTACTGTACAGGGATGCAGCATGTCATCCTAAGAAATAACAATGAAAATGCAAATTCCTACTCAAAACTTTTCTGACAACTGTAGTTTGTTAAAAGCACACTATTCTGCTGACAATTTATAGACTGCTAGTCAGAACTCTATGTCCATTAAATGAGAACTGTACAATTACTTACAAGGGAATTTAAAGCTCTAGAAGTTCCATCAGCCTACCCAGCTGAACTTTATGAAGATTTTCAACTCATAGTCAAAACTCACAAGAAGTCCACCAAGATTTCAAACTCATTGATAAATTTCTAGTTCATAATACCTTAAAAAAAACTCCATTTAACTTATCAGGTATAGTTCTGTTTCTTGTAACTAGTGGTAGATGTATAAATGAAGAACTGTGAAGTTTTTAGATTTTTTTTACCCACATTACTATAAACAATTACTAGATCTTTTAGAATGCAACTTTTGACCTTTATTTCTGATGTCTCTCAAAAGTACATCTGCTTGATTCCTTTTACCATTTCCTGCCAACAGGAAACAAAAACACAAACAAAAAACCCTCCAAACCAAACAAGAACCTCTGGCTATGATCCATGTGTGTAAAATTTCAACCGAATGATATTTTGATTTTATTTAAGGGTTTGGCATTCCAAACATCCAATGAATCGACTGACACTGAAAATCCTAACCCTACCCTCACCACTGCAGCCCCTGTGTGACAGATGCCCATCTTTATACTCTGCCTTTACTGGTCCTTTCCTGTCTGCAAAGCATCCTCACCTCACGAATCATTATCAGAGTCACTTAAATCGGATTCAGATCCCTAAAATAGATACAAATGCATCAACGTGGTCCTTGGGCATTTTATCAAAGTTGTGGATTAACCAGCACACTGAGCTGGCTTTAGGAAGAGTGACCTTGAGTTCAGGGACTAAAGTCACTACTTGGCAACACCAAGTCCAGGCCAGCTCTGATTTTACAAAGTGCACAAGAAAATATTACCAGCACACTCCATGGATCCAGCTCAAACTCAGCCAGAGCTATTAGTCTGGGCTCAGACAGACCTACCTGACTGCTGAGGAACAGTGGAGGAGGAGACAGTGCACACCACTGCCCACTGCTCCAGGTCTAGTAACACACACACACTGCAGTGCCCAGCAGCTAAAGAAAATCAAGTTCCACCTACCAGGCACTACCTCTGCACATAATGGATACCAGTCCCTGCTCCCCCATGACGAGTGAAAACCTAAATACACTGGGGAAGTCTTAAGCTAAGCACACAGAAACACGAAGGAAAGTGGAATTTAAAGTCTCAACTTCCAACTGCTGGGCAAAAACCCTACACAGAAAATGCAGCAACAGTGATTTTTGTTAAGCTGTTGGAGGAGAGAGAGCCACAGCACTCACACCATGAGCTCTGCAGCCAGCATTACCTTCTTCTACCTCTTATTGAAAGTCTCAGCTGAGTGTTTGAAGACTCACCAAAATACACAAAAGTGAATGATATAGTTGCAAAGAAAGTAAATGGTACAATGATAAACAATCCCTCCAGTTTAAGTTTAAGAGGACTGCACTCCCGGTGTCTGTGCAGCATTTTTGTGATAAAATGGTTGTATCAGCTGCATTTACTAATAAATAATTTTTTAATTTTTTGCAAGCATTTGTCAGTTGAAAACAAACAGTGCAATGGTGCTCAAGAAATAAAAGATAAGTGCAGGCTTCCTTACAATCCCCTAAATAAGCTCAGGGCAGAAGAGTAAGTGCACTGATAAAAAGAATTATAAAGATAGACAAGATATGGGACATGAGTTGCTATTAATGTTAAACAACTGAAAATTCATTAAATTCATTACCTAAGTTCATTCCCTAGAGAAACTGCCAGCTGCCTCACGTCATACTGCCCACCTTAGTCTACTCTTACTTCTCTGTAAGTGAGCCACGTCCTACTGCATCCTCATGGCTGTGGACTAAAGGCTCCAACTCTGCACTCTGAAAGCTGCAATGCCAGTATTGACAAAAAAACTCCAACTATCCAAACAAACAAAACAAGCAAAGCCCTCCCTCAGCTTCTAGGAACTTGGTCCTGATGGATCTCTGTGGATGTACCAAAGGATCCATGTTCTTCTGCTTGCTCACTGGTCAAATGCATGTCAGAAATCTTGATCATACTTCTTGAGAAGAACAGCAGATGAGTCACCTCTGGACACAAGAGTCATCTTTCTCTCCTATGAAAAAAGGTTCTGAAGCCAATGAGTACATACAGTGAAGCTTTATTTTTTGTCACTGACTGCCAAATTCCTTAAGAAGTTCATGGGTTTCCCTTTACACTTAGTCAAGTTACTTGGCACTTTTGTGTGAACACAAATGCCTGTTCATATGGTTTGCACAGACCAACAGATGTGCATCAATGAGTACATAAGACTGCAAACATCATGCTTTCAGTTTTGCAGACAGAATATAGACACTTCAAGCTTCAGCTGCCAGCTAGGCAAAAAAAGAGCCTCATGATCCGCCTTCTGCTTTCTCTCAATTTGCAATTTACTCCAGTTCTAGCCCTCTTAAACTCTTGTTTGAAGAGCCCAACAGAGAATTTCTATGAAGGAGCTTTTTACCCTAAGGATGAAAGAAGGTGAAGTTCTTAAGAAAATACTTTATTTTCCAGAGTCTGTTCTTGTACCTCAATTCTTAAAAGGAATTCAGATTTCTCAGATTTCATAAAAAGAATTTTATTCCAAGTATTTTATGATATAATTTTCTTCTCCCTCCATTGCAAATGAAATAAAAAAGCAGTAAAGTCTAGAACCTCTATTCCACAGTAACAAAAGAAAAAAAACTACTAACTGTAGAACTGGAAAGTTCAGAGCATAAAATTTACTTACAAGGAACAGATTTATGCTAAAAAAATGATCAATTTTACCTGTAGAGTAATATTCAACCCAAACCCACCACTCTGTGTTTTGCTGTCAAAGGCACCTTCCTAGCCTGCATGCAGAAACATCCTTTGAAGACCCTGGTACAAATCTAGTCTGACAACTCCTTACTTACCACTGAGGATATGATATGGGTTAGACCATGAGGATTTTTATTAATATAAAGACAGGAATTAATAGTCAGATTTATTATCAAGTTAGAAATAGATTAAAATAAGTATACATAAATATCAAACACATAGGTTTAGAGTTTTAGACTGCTGAAAAAATTAGGTTGAAGACAGATAGAGTTTGTTAAATCTAAAAGACTTAGACAGAAGGAGGTAGATAAAGGCAGCAAACAGGAAGACTTCTAGATAGTCTCTCTGCCTCTTTGCAGTCTGTTACACAGAGTCTATATGACCTTTTCCCACCAGCATTAGCAGAAGAAGATCTCCACTACAGTTAATGATGTTGATGAGGCTGACTTCCACCTGGAAAAAAGCCATTATTTGAACACAAAGTATTCTACAGTCCACACGCACAACAGGTTTTTCCTGGTCCAGCTAGACTCTCTGGACCTACAACCACACACCCACCCCACTGTGATGTGTCTACTTACACGCCTCCTTGCTCGCGGCGCTGGCTCAGGTGTGTTAGGAGAAGTGGATTCATTTGGTGTTTCTGAGGTTGAGCTGAGAGATGAGTTACTGCTTGAAAGTTCTTTGTTCTGTCTTTTAGTTCCGAATGGCAAGAGAAAGGCCACAAAATCTGAAACATCTTTTTGCTCTTCTCTCTGAGAGTCTTGCTTGAGCTTGTAGGCCCGGTCATTAGCAATCACTTGAGACAAAGGCATTCCAAAAGCCTGGGGAATAAATTCTGCAACAACAACAAACCCCTAATAGTTACCAAACATCTGGTATTTATTTAGTACAAAAAGAATTAACTCTTATGTTGCTAAGAAAAACAATGTGAATTCCCTTTAAATATAGAGTAATTCCAAAGAAGTATTGGACTCAATAATAATAATAATAACAATGACAGTGCCAGGCAGTTGTAGCCCATGGTGTCTGAATCATATTTCTAGTTACATAATGCAAGATACACTGCACAAAATCTTGGAAAAATCACTGGAGATCAGATCTAATTAAGATGTTAACTTCCACCAAAAGTAACTGAAGTAGGGCACTTCAGGTTGTATGTAGATGGTGCATAGGGGCATCAGAATTCTGAGACTGTGAGCCTCGTTGGACTGTGCCAAAGCTCTCTCTCATGTTTCAGATCCCCTCACCAGGCTCCTTTCTCATGAATGCTGTAGGGCACCAGAGCCAAGGGGTCCCAGCATGTGCATGAGTTTCACTACAGTTCAAAGAGTATGAATCTACCTGTGCAGAGAGCTTCGAAGTACATTCACCACTCAGACTAAGCCTTCAAGGATATAGTTTGGAATTTACACAAGAACTACACTGTTTTAAATACTGGTAAGGTTAAACCTGTTTAATAGTGGTATATCAGTATTAAGTTCTTTGTAATAGTAAAAAAGCATGGGCACGTGGAAATACAGGAGAACATGTTTGTCTCGATTAAGAAAAAGAATATAATCCAATCTCACATGAATATAACTGTAATGTACAAAACCAGCAATAGCTCAGATGTCAAAGTAAAATGCTTAAATATTTTACAAAATAGAAAAATGTTTTACAGTGAATCAGACGGCAACAATGAAATTCTCATCAATAATTTTCAAATCAAACCTGAGATTAGCAGAAACAAAACACTGAGACAGATTTCCAAGTAGAACTTTTTTGTGCTCAAAAGAAATGAAAAAAAATAGCTAGTGATGCTATTCACCCTGGTGAAAGTGAGTGCAACTTCTACTAGGTTCCAGCTTCAGACCTGCTCATATCAGGACTAAATAAAGCACCAGAGATTAAAACCAAATTTCTTTAAGCATCAAAAAAGGAATTATAAAAAAAAGAAGCACATAAAATAATTCTTATATACTAAACTTCTCTTTTGCCACAATCATGTACATAATTAAATGGCAAAACTCCTCCTGGGATTTTAAGTCTGAGTAGGTCTTTGATGACACTTCCAAATTGTATGTAGATTTGCTTTAAAGTAAGGCATTGAAAAGGAGAGGATATTTTAAGAATCTTGAATGAGGACACTACTAGTCTATCACACAAAAGAAACAACAGCCCATTGTTCTGATCTGGTAGAAACATTCCTGCTCTTTAGAAGCATGAAATGTTAAGACTTGAATTAACTTTGGTGGCCAGACAAAACTAAATCAGGAAGCAGAGCCTCATATATCAAGCAACTCTGGAGGTGACCTATGAATGGAATGACACCTAAAACCATCTGCATTTAATTTAGGACAAAAAAGAACATCATCACACAGATATCAAGCAATGTGAGGATTGCCAGTTACAGGAGTTCAGTTAGACCTTTCCCTCCTGTACTCAGCAGAGTGCGTCTACAAAATTATGACAGTATTAATATTAAATTTTTTTGACTGTTCTGAATTATCTTTCTAATGAACATTTAAGATGACAAATTTGAAACGCAGATATGCAACATGTGTCCCCTTCTGGCTAACTGGGTGTACCCCTTTTTATTTGTCCTACAACATTTCCTGAGAAAAGCCAACACAGTATATTTCTCTGGTTTGGCCCAGAGCTGCTTGTGCTTCAAACTGGGAGAAGACCCCAGTATTTAGCTCATGTGATGCCCATCAGCAAGCTGGTGCCATTGATCCTACATCAGCTGGGGCAAGACCAGCAGGAGACGAGCTCTCAGCACTGCTTCATTAAACAAGTTTCATTAAAATGACCCTCTCCCTGACTTCAGCATGTGAAGGCTGGCATTTTGAGGTAGGCCTTGCCCCTCCTTGGAAACTCTCAGGTGTGGGATTCCAGGTTTTTAATTGCTCTTGCTCAATGTGGGCCAGAGAAAGGACAACGAGCCTCTACCCCAGGCTGCTCTGATGTAGGCCTTCCCAGAGGACATGAACCACTTCCTCGATTTCTCAGTGCCTGGCAGAGATGTGGAACTGGATGAAAACCAAATGGCTGAATTTCAGACTAAATACAGATGGTGGTGGTGCTGGCTGGCAATGGCAATTACTTTAAAGAGTTGGCAAACCCAGTAACGTTTTGCTCATTTGTTGAAATTGAGAGAATCAGTTGCCCCCTCTGCAGACTGCCTGCAGCCTCAAGTTCCCACCAAAATGTGTGAGTGCTTGCACCATGGGCAGTGGTGGCAAGGAGCATGTTCTACCCACCACTCTCCAGAAGCATTCAATCCCAACAACTTCCTTGTTGGACAGGTAATGAGAGTGAATGTTAGCCCTTCATTTCAGATTCATTAAAAAAGAAAAGCTGTACTCATGTGAAGTAATTAGCAACCCATGGATGGGAGAGAAAGGGCACTAACTCAAGTCACAAGATGTGTAGGTTTGAGGCTCTGGTCTCACAAGAAAGGTAAAAGGACCAAAAGGCCTTTTTACAGCTGTAGGCTAGGGATCCCCTCTGTCAGAGAGGTTTCATTTGCATGAAGAAATGTACCTTAAAGCAGTGGCTGAAACCTTGCTCTGCTGTGTACATACCAAGTGCCAAAGTTACTAAGTTAGTTATTCTCTGTAAACTCAACAAAAAATTGATCACTTATTCAGTGAGGAGACTGGGCAGCTTAAAAAGACATTTTGCAAAAAGCACCATGTAAAAATGTGAAACAACCTGGCAGATTGGACAGTCAGCTTGGAAACAGACTTGTATCCTTAGTCAGCACCAATTTTAATACACTCCAGTTTTCAGTGTTTATTGGCAAAGAAGAAAATTTACTATCTTGGAGAAGTGCATAATTTCTCTTACCAGAAAGTCAGTCTTGCAGCTGAGGCAAGTTTCTTAACAAAACTTTGATTGAAACTGATATGTTCCTAAGAAATCTTTCTTTGGTGGTAAATCATAATTTTCTAATAAAAAGCAGCATGTCACAGAAAAGTTCCTAGTCAGATCAAATAAGAGTTTCAGTGACCCCAAATCTTCCTTTTGCTAATCAAATGATAATATTCAGGACGTTGACCCACATGGTTATAGCTTACCTGACCTCATGTCACCTTGTCCAAATATAGTTTAAAAGACTTCCCTGAAGTTTCAGTTGGTGAAAACTGCTTTCCATCCCACAGAACGTAACAATCTATTAAGAACCAGTGAGGTCTATATTCTAGACTCTAATGAGTCTTTCAATACTAATAAAGTGAAAAGTAACTACAGTTAGGGTCCTCAGCATTTGGAGATTTTTTTTAAGTATGTCATAAATGCTGGTTTTGGGTTGCTAAAATCCTGTGACCAAGATTTACTACGGTGCTTGTACCATATCTATTTAAATGACAGGAATAGAGAGCAGAAAATAACATGCTTTTAAAGGGATATTTAAATGGGGTCTTTAAATCAATCTCCCCAGCTAGCCAGACTAACTCTCAGGGTAATTCTGTTTTGCTAACTGAAATCAATTATTTCAGAGCTGTAGAGACAATGATGGAAGCAGAAAACAAGGAAAACAGAAACCTCAGTCTATAATGAGAACTGTAAAACTCCTTTCATCTGAAGGTTCTTCAAAACCTGCAGTGACTCCAGGAGATTCAAGGTAAGACAACATTCTCAGCATCAGTTCTGTGGCTGAAAATCTCTTCTCCAGCTACTCGGAGCTCACTGACCTTCAAGGAGTGATACAAGGCCCTCCCAATTACACACACTTTTTTCTGGAAATAGGTCTAGGGTTTTTACACAAAAAATTAAAGAGATTATTTGGTACTTTACTTGACTTCAGTATAAAATATTATACAATTTTGATTTTAAAAACCCTTTTTTATGCCTAGAGAGAATGAGAAACATTCGAATTTTTTTATAGACGCATGGTAAGGTGCTGGAAGGGCTTTAAAAATAACATTCTGATAAACTACAATAAAAAAGAAGCTTCATTTATTCAGCTCCCTCCTTAGGCTGTGCCAAGGCACACAGACACCACGACAGGCTGAACTACTGAGAACAAATGCAAATATTAATAAATACATCTGAATTTACCGAGCATTAATAGGAAGCAAACACAAGAGACATTTTCAAGAATCTTGAACTAAAGAAAAATCGAACATCTGCTGGATTTGCATATGCCACAGAGTTACCAGGAAAGCCTTTTCTCAGGAAGTCTTGCACACACAGCAGCTCTGCTAAAGCCTCAGAGATGAACCTGCCAAGTATTTACATTCCAAGCAGAAATGTCAGCAAATGGGATGATTCTCAGTTACTCAAGCAATCACAGAACAAGTGATTATAATTTCTGAGCAGGTCTCTTTGTTAACCTGTAAGGTTTTCTGGAACCAAGGCAAAACAAACTTGGTTTACTGATAAAATCTTCTAGGGCGAGTAATTTCTGCGAGGCATCTCTCTCAGGAATGCCTGTGTGTACTTTAAAAGTAGGTCTGCTTATGCTGACACCCCCTCACTGGCAAGGGATGGCAAAAGACTCTGCTTCTACTGCCGTAAAAATTAGCACTGAGTTCATAAGGGAACAATATCCAGCTGCGAGCATGCACAGCATCTGAGAATGTCTTATTCCAAGCAGCACAGACATCTTACTGCTCCTTCAGCCTGAGTTCTGTTTGTCAGCAGCCAAAGCCAATGTTTGGAGACATCTGTAGACAGTAGATGAAGGGTCATGATGGCCATTAATAACAAGGAGGCCGGGTAAAGCAAAAACACTTGAATGATGGAGGCTGAAAATATTGCTTAAATGTCTGGGTGGAGTGCTGTTCTCCTGTTTAGTCTATTTACATCCAGCAAGTTTTGCTATATCCTGCTTTGGTGAATTACTCAGAGATGTAATAACAATTGAAAAAAACATTTCTTTTACAATTCTCCACTTCTAACGAGATGTTGACAGATATAAAAAAGGACAAAGATACATGAAACTCATTTAAAGTGCATTAAATTCTACTGTAGTGTCTCCATTGGCTTTCAGAAGCCTGACAAGTTGCTGAAACTCTCATTTAACAGACAGGTTGACTGATCCATCTAAATAAAATGTGAAGTTTAGACAGTAAAAACTCCATAGATTGGACTGAGTCCTAAAACACAAGTTGTTAAATCTCCAAACAGTCCTAGAAAAAATGAGTACTGCTCCTTTTGGTTATGCCTTTTAAGCATAGATGCCTGGTGGGATGGGTGGGGAAGCATAGCCTTGGGCAGAAATTGATAGGGGTGGCACTTCTCCAGAGAGAGCAACCCCAGACACCTACACTGTGGGGCAGTTCAGTGCATGTCAGTGCTAAAGGAGAGGCTTTGTCAGGCAAGAGCTGCAGGGAGGTCTCCATTCTGCATCCCTGGTGACCAGCATGGTGGCCCTTTCCTTCCACCTCCTGTGCCAGGCACATCCCTGTGATCTTTGATTTCAACCCACACACATGATCACATGGTGCTGCATGATTATCAGGATTAACCTTCAGGAGTATGTGTTTACAAAAGGAGATTTTCAGGTGGCACATACTCTGGGCAGGACCAACACCACGGTCCCCTCAGCTGTTCCTTGTGTGAGTATGTGGAGGCTCTCAGGCTGGGATAGAGAAAACACAAAATGTTTGGAATTAATTACTCTCCCAAGTGCAACTGTGTTTACAAAAGTGATGCTGAAGGGATGGAAATGAAGTCTGCATTAAGGCAGCTGCATCTCCTCCATATGAAGTGTCTGGTAATCAGCTTCCCTGCTTCCCATCCGACGTTCTGTAGCCTGGTCTTGTTTTCTTCTCACAACAGTGCAGCTGGACTAGTTACTAAAAAATCCACCACAAACCCCCCAGAATAAACAGAAGGAAAGCATTCCTTTCAGGCATGAGGACTAGGGACCTGCCTGTGTGGGTGTGTGCTCCCAGCCTTTTGTGTAGCACACCCATGTTCACAGTGAGGAGTGCCTGTCTCGGACCAGCTGCCCAGAAATGGAAGATGCTCTCTCTACAGAACAAGCTTGCTGTGAAAGGCATGTCAAGGCAGGTTAACTCTGACTTCAGGTGACATGGAGGCCACTGTTCAGGGAAGATAGTGGGGCACAGTTCTGATGTGAGCATCACAGGCTCATCCTTATGGAGACTAGCAGCACAAGGCCTTACATTTTTCTTTCCAGAGCAAACTTGTCAGCTGCAAGCTGGCCAATACTGTCCCCCCTAACTCCTGAGGCTGGAGGAGATGCTGGTGCTGCTGCTTCTCACAGGAAAACAGCCACCTTCCAACCACTGTGCCAGGCTGATGGCCCCCATGGCACAAACCAGCAATCCTGGTCCTTCGTTCCCTCTGCTGTCATGCATTAAGAGTCTGCTCAGCAAGTGCCTGAGTGGCAGATGATCTTTAATAACTCACAAGGGCACAGAAAAGTACACCAGAACCAAGCACGGCCAGAAAACCTGACAAGTAAGATACCATATGCTGCTATTTGAGCTATTTTTGCCTAACATTTGCTGTTGGCAATTAGTAAGAGCAAATATGCCTTTCTTTTCACTCTGCTAGCACAACCTGTTCAGAATGTGACTCCTTCCAACTCCTGGACCCTTACTGATCAACCCAAGTTTTTCCTAAAGGAAGGAGAGAAATACAGATTTGAGAAGTGCTGAGGTATTTTCCTCTCAGAGGGTGCTCCTATAATATTTTATAAGTGGTGAGTGCATGTAAAACATCTCTGTAACTCAGAATAAGATAGTGAGAGATGGGAGAAAAAGGATTAAAGCAGACAGGTGTATGTTTGAAACATCTGAATTTCAAATAATAATAAGAAAAAAGGAATTAAAATTAGGAGAATCAGCATAATTATTTCTAAAAATGCTTGGTATAAGTAACCAGATAGTATGAGCAAGGCTGAAAACCAGGAAGTAGATAAATTTAAACAATGATGAACAAGTACAAAGTGCTGACCTTTACCGGCAACTAGTGAGCCATAAAAGGCAAAGTGCACTCAGAAAACCCTTCAGAATAAAAATCAAGTATATCCCCAAACCTACTAACTGAATGAAGTATAAATGCTACCAAGCAAGGTAGACACACAAGGAAATCCCTGAACAGAAGTGTAATAGCAGAAAATAATACTATCTTGAAGTGCTCAACTGTGCAGCTGTGGAATTATTAGAAACAAAGGTCAGTTGACATAAAACATGGCTGTAAGGAAATAAAAAAGAATGCAAAGCAATATAAGAAAAAATATTGTTTGAAAGATCTTTGACAACAGAGAATTTAGTGGAATAAAGATCAACTGTGGGTTAAGAATTTGTATTCATAACCAAAAGGACACTCTCAATTCTCAACGCACTGCACTGAAGAGCATTGGTGGACCTCTGAAAGTGCAACTGCAAAGATTTACCAAGTTTGGGTGACACAGCAAAATTCTGGTTCTGGTGAATTATCGAAGCAGTTTATCATTGTTAAAATCTGCTACAGTAATGAAAAAATGTGAGAAAAAAAAAAAAGCCAAAACGTATTTTAACTCTCAAAAGAACTACTAAAGAGAAACTTTCAACAGAGACTACTGAAGTCATGATACCTCTAAGGGAGGAAAGATGAAAGCTCTCAGTACACCAAAAATTTGTGAGAGATAAAACATTTTAAAAAGCAGGATGTGGTTAGCCTTTTCTGATGCAGAAGAGCACCTCATAGGCCCTATGAAGATCAATATCTGGCAAATACACTGAAAAGCAGGGCAGGTTTTGCAGACAATTATGTTGCTTTGTACTCTTAGCTGTATGAATAACTACAGAAAAAACATAGCAATGTAATGACTGACTAATTACAATGTAACCAAATGTAATGCACTAATAGGACAGTGCGAAGAAGATTTTTCCCCAAAAGTGGCCATAAAATCATTAAATTTCTTCCTTAATGACTCCTCCTGAATGTGGCCTCCGTCATAGATCAAGTAATTCTTGTAACAAATTAAAAGTTTGGTACTTGCAATGTAATAACATAGGAAGCCACTGGATGTATCAAACCAATGTGTCAGGGCACATTCAGTTTTAGAAAGATGAATACAAATATTTTCCATAACCAATTTTAAATCAAGAAAATAATAAACATGTATTTTAAGTCATGAAACAAATAAAAATTAAAAGAAAAAGATTTTCTCTTGACAACTATCTAAACTAACTTGGCCATGGGGGATTTTAATTTTTACAGTGGAATTTCAAAGTTCCATTTTCCTGCTAAACTACAAGTGAGGACATCAGAATAACCAGCTCACTTCTTCTGTCACAAATTCCTGGACTTTTATGCATGTTTGCAAAACTGGGATATCAATACTGAGTTCTACAGCCATTTTTCCAGAACTTCCTTTTCCAGAAGTGAACACTAAATTAGATGCACAATTATCTACATGCAATTTCACATACACTTTCTGGTGTCTCAGTATTTAGACTTAGTTCAAATGGCTCTGAATTACAGGTCAGCTTCAGGTCTTGGATTAGGGCCCAGCCCATAAAGCTGATTAGTGTCCAAACAAAAGAGTACAACTAGATCTGTAAATCTATGTCACGTGGACTTTATTAAAATCCAACTGATCAGTAGCACTGAAGCATTTATGTATTTCAAACAATGTCTGTTTTCCTAAGGTTAAAGAAAGAAAAGCACACCAACTGACTTGCTTGGGCATTGCTGGGTTTATGTGCTTTGTAAATTGAGAGTACAAATGCAGGTAAAGAACTGGATCATGTTATACAGACCACATTCTGCACTGGATGGTGAAAATGGGGAGAAAGAGAATTGGAGAAAAGATGCAGTCCTTTAAATCTTCCCTTTTCCTCAGGGAAAAACAAAACAAAAACCAAAACAAAACTAAAACCTTTCAGTTGAAGAAATCGGAGTTGTACTAAAGTCAAACAGAAAAGATAAAACATCTTTTAGGCTGAAAATAAATACCTAGACAGAATATCAGCTCAACAACATTCTACTTCAAAAAGTATGTGTCAGACTGAAGAAAACTCGTATGCAAAACCAAGACTCGATCACTAAATATGTACTCATTTTACCTTTGTCTCTATTCTTCTCCTTTCCTAAAGAGTCCAGTTTCTTTCTTAATGACTTCTTCCTCTTTTGTCCATCTGTAAGAGATGAAAAAAAAAAGGAAAACAAAAAAGGAAGTAAGTGAAGAGAAGTAACTCTGAACAAACTGCTGCACAAGCTGTAGGAACATGAAGTGAGATAGTCACAGCACTGGGGATCAGGAAGGGTGTAAGGCACATTTCACAAAGGCTGGGGACTGTCACAGTCCTCTGGCTCAAAGGAGTGTGGCTTTGCTCACCCAAATGCTGAGGCTGTACAGGCGAACACAAATGCATCCCCTGCATGCTGCTGGGCACATTTACACAGGTGCGGTCACTGAAGAGTTAACAACAGAGGTTTTTTGCTGGATGCTCTTCATAGCAAAGCACCATGAACCTAAAAGGTACTGGATAGCCTTCATCCATGGTCACAAGACTGTGCTTCAGGTGTGGAACTGAAGGCAGTATTTGGAAAGGGAGGATTACTAATGTCCAGGATGAAGTTCTGCATACCAGCCATACCAGCTGGGTGATAGCTGACCACCTTCACAGGACCCATCTGATCTGAACTCGTGTTGGGAGCTGGCAGTTGAGTACAGCATGTCCAGATTGGTTCAGATCGATTAGAGCCTCAGGAAATTTCTGTTCTGACAATGATATATTGTACAAGTTTTCACGTAGGTATTAAGGATCAACGGTTTTAAGCAATATCAGAGGCAGGTTGGTTCTTGAAACAATTATATCAAAAGGCTGGCTATCATTATTTCCTTCAGCAGCATCTTTTATAACGAAAAGTCAACATAACAGAATTTTATTTATTACGTCTCAACAAATACCAGGGATTAAGTCAAGGGCTTGCTTTAACTTGTACTTTGGAATTTTTTAAGTTCCAAAGTGATATAAAGGGTCTACCACTATGCTAACATAGACACTGCTCTAGATAAAGTTTAATGAACATGTACCTTTTCCCTTACTGGTTTTATAATATGGCAAAAACTCAAAAATGAGCACAACATATCCATCTCACTTTTAGGGCAAGAGAGTCACCAAGTAATCTGTCTCAACACATTTTTCTAGTTGTGTAAACCAGTGTCTTAAGTCGTCTTTTATAGCAAGGAACATGCCACAAAGGAGTGAAGTGGATCTTTGTTATTGAACTCTCATCTTTGCAATTAGGGGTCATGAGAGAACACAAGCTACTTCTCCACACTTTTCCCTCATATCCTACTGAAAACCAAGTCCAGGACATTACCCGATAGACTGCTCAATAAATTCTGACTTTTTTATAGCCAATTAATATCCTTTTATTTTAAAAGTCTCCTTTTTTTTTTTTT